>SSNR01000348.1:566536-646149 GCA_006937965.1 Callopanchax toddi
CCCCCCCCCCCCCCCCCCCCCCAGAGGTTTTGCATGTAATCCACCTTACCAGTACATATTGATCCATTGCAAGTGTAACGAACCCAAATGCGTTACTACCTCTGACCTTTGACCTCAAGATCATCACAAATAATAACCATCTTTTTTCCCAATAACTTGGAATAAAATGACTGTTATGTTTTAACCTGAATCAACATTCCTCCAGGGTCACGGTCGTATCGGAAGATTTCACCGGACTTTATATAATAATAATAATAAAGACTCTTGGTGTCTCTTCCTAAAATGACACTTTAATCTGTTACAGAAATGTCTTAAATGATTAATGCATTTTCTTCCAGCATTAATGAATGTTGATCTGCATCAGTATTATTTCACATACATACTGCTAAAAGGTTATGACAGCCACGTCACTCATTACTACAACCAATAAGAGTTAGCGGTCCGAGTCACGTGACATTAATAACTCCTCATTGGGCCACGTCCCTTTTAGATTCCCTTAACTTCCGACCCCGGAAGCTACAGTTCAGTTCAACGAGAGAACTAGAGAAGAGGAGAGCTGTTCTGGTCTGACGCTGACCAGACCTCCTCTCAGCTGTCAACTCATACACAGCTGACGCTGGTTGCCGGCTCAACCCTGAGACGGTACCTCAGCCCGTCTGAGCCGATGGAACCAGCTTCCCTCTGAGGTCAGACACCTTCAGTCTGACGCTCTGTGATGGGAATGCCAGCCCTAGACGCTCCCTGCCAGAGATGAGTTATCTAACTTCGTATCCACGGACGACACCTGTGGCCTCCGGCGGTCCTCGACCCCCGCAGCCGTCTGATCCGGACCGAGGGGGAAACCTCACCTCCACCGTCTCATCCGACCTCAGTGACGATCCAGGAACGCAGTTAAGTGACCACGACTCTGGTAAAGCTTAAAGGCCTCTTGATAAAAGCTAACATTAGCTTACTCAGACTAGTTACTGATCCATCCGTAACTAGCTCCCCTCCATCAGAATCCTTAATCTAAATTAAGTAACAATCCCTAGTCTCCTAAAACCTCATGAGACTCAGATTGCTAAAACTTAAGATTCAATTCAGAACACCTTACCAGCGTGAATGACTTAATGCTGCTTAAACCTGCTAACTACCTCTTTCTTATCTGTGATATTTGTCGTATGTGTTTAAATGCATAATCTACTCACTGTAACATCAGAATCGAACCTAGATATCCCTGAAAACACAAAAAAGGTGATAGTAGAGGGTTTCCTCCGTGTAAAACTTACAAAACCTGGTAGTGAATTTACAGAAGTATGTGCCAGTTTAAACCATAAAATAGAGTTAACGCTACACAAGATATGGATGCAAGTACTGAATTTCACCAAAACTTCAGATGACAAAGTATTTGAAGGCCAAGTCATGTGATCAAAATATACACAAACCACATTAAGGGTATAAGAATCTTTATTGCAAGAGCTGGAAGCAGCAGGCAATTGTGGAAAATCTGCAAAACAGATCAGCTTTAGAAATCCTGAGTGCAAGGAGCCTCACAATGAAGACCTTCAGTAGCCCTTCACGTAATCCTTCTGGTGATGGTGCCTTCTGCCAGGATGGTGGGGAGGAAATAATGGCTTCTCAAGATGAAGGGGTTCTGTTGGGGTGTAGCGGAACTGGTCAAACAGCAGGCGCTTACGGTTGTAACGGGAACGAGACTTGAAAGCGTACACCTGATCATCGTCCTCTACAGGAGTGAAGACTGGCTCGTCCTCACCGCTGGTATCAGATGAAGAGCTCCAGCTCTCCACCTGCTGGTAAGGGCCGCTGCTGGCTGAATATTCATACTGACTGACCTGAGGGACACTCTGCCCCCCATAAGGAGAACCCTCACCACCAGCAGTGTTGGTGCTGCCACTGTAGACTACAGGACCACTGGTCTGCTCTGGATAGGCACTGTAGCCCATGGAACCACTGGTCTGCTCTGGATAGGCACTGTAGCCCATGGAACCACTGGTCTGCTCTGGATAGGCACTGTAGCCCATGGAACCACTGGTCTGCTCTGGATAGGCACTGTAGCCCATGGAACCACTGGTCTGCTCTGGATAGGCGCTGTAGACTTCAGGACCACTGGTCTGCTCTGGATAGGTGCTGTAGACTTCAGGACCACTGGTCTGCTCTGGATAGGCGGTGTAGACTACAGAGCCACTGGACTGTCCCGCAGGTTTCACATAGGCCAACTGGGATGGAGCTTGTGCATAAGGTGGGGATGAATACCTCAGGGGCTTTCCACCTCCAATCACTGAACAGAAACAAGTCAGCATCATTTACCTGCCCAGTTCAGGTGGTGGGGGATTGGTTTAGAGTCACCTACCTCCTTGTGGAGGAAGACAGGAGATGCTTCCAACCAGCAGGAGAGAAATCCACAACACCCTGCAGAGACATTACAGGTTCACATCATAAAGATCACAGTGCATTTCAAAGCTGAAACTCCATTTATCCTCCACACAACATGGTCCACCCTACAAGACTACACCGATCCAGGATCAGATTAATCTTTTAGGAGGACAGTTGAGAACCTGAATGGACTCACCTCATTCTGCTGCAGGTAATGCTGACAGACTGCACAAAGTTCAGAGCCTTCTGACAGTGACTCCAAGCTGCAGGAGCAGGTTTTATATGATCCTCAGTGCAGGTGGAGCTGATTGCTGAGTGGAAACAGCTGCTGCAGGAAACACATCAACAACAGCAGGTCTGTTGTCTTTAGTCACCTTAATGATGAGTCTGATTGTTGGTGGCAGCTTTTAGGACTTCAGATTAAGAATTATTTCTAGACAAGCTACAAACTGGGACACGTTTCCAGAAACCTCAAAGAGTCAAAATCATCCCTCAAGATAACAAAGACAAACTAAACTTTCACAAATGTTATAGGAAAAAAGAATGGAGTAAACATGATTCTTGTTGCTTTCACTCCTCATTGAGTCAAAAAAATTTTTTTTAATTAAAATTTATTTCATTCAAAATAAAATAAAAAGATAAAAAACAACCAACAACAACAGAGTATATACATAACACAAAACAATTTGAATGAAAAGGAGCAGATAGAAGAACTTATCCTATAATTTCTGCCCCTTTTAACAAAAGGAAATTAAGAACACATTCTTAGTTTAAACTGTCAGACATACACAGATTCATTTTTAGACAATTATTTTTAAAATTTCAGAGTAAATCATAGACACTAGTTTTATAACTGCTCAATACACTTGATTTGATATGTTTTCTAAATATGAGAAGTGACCTTGATTCTTTTATTTCCCTGCTAAGGTTTTTCCATCATTTACAGAAATACTATGTTCCTTAATTATGGTTCTGAATCTAGTTTTTTTTTTAAAGATATTAATTCCTTTCAGCATGTATCCACCTACTCTCGTTTAGAAACATTTTCTGAATATTTGTTGGTAAAGTACTTGTATTTGCTTCGTACATAGTTTGTAATATTTTCCAATCCACCAAGTCATGAAATTTCAGTATGTTAAATTTGATGAATAGTGGGTTACAGGGATCTCTATGGTGACTGTTATTAATGATCCATAATGCTCTTTTCTGTAAAATGAACAATGTTTGTAGGTTTTACATGTGGCTCCCCAGATTTCCACACAATAAATTACGTATGGTACAATCAGTGAGTTATACAGTGTTAACAATCCAGAACTATTTAGTAGAAACTTGACTTTATGTAATACAGTGATTGCTTTAGCAATTTCCCCCTTTATATAACTTATATGTGACTTCCAACTAAGATCCTCATCAAACATGACTCCTAAAAATGTAGTTTATTTTAGTCTTTGAATTTCCATTCCATCTATTTTTACTGATACCTCACTGCTTTTTTTAAACAATATAAAGTTTGTTTTGTTCAGGTTCAGTGACAGTCTGTTTATATCAAACCAGTTTTTAACTTTAATCAGTTCATTATTTATCACTTGAGTTACTTCACATATATCTGATCCTGAATAAAACAAGGTAGTATCATCAGCAAACAGTACAGTACCAAGTAGTTTGGATACATTTACAAAATCATTAATAAACAATATGAACAGTTTAGGTCCAAGGACCGACCCTTGTGGCACTCCATAATTAATAGCACTCAGTTCTGATCTAGTATCATTTATTTGAACAAACTGTTTCCTATTTTCTAAATAACTATTAACCCACCGATGAGTCACTCCTCTTATCCCATACTGATCTAATTTCTGAAGTAACCTTGAATGATCAATGACGTCGAATGCTTTTTTAAAATCAATAAATACACTAATGAAGTAGTCTCTATTGTCTATTGCTGTTGATATTTTGTCCATTAAACCCATTATTGCCATTGCAGTTGAATGTTTAGTTCTAAATCCATTCTGTTTATTGTTTAAAAGAAATTTTATTTTAATGAATTTATCCAACCTTGATACAAATACTTTTCCCAATATTTTAGAAAACTGTTGAAGCAGTGACACTGGTCTGTAATTAGTAAAACTGTGTTTTTCACCACTCTTAAACAAAGGAATGACTTTAGCTGTTTTCACTGCATCAGGGAATATTCCAGTAGAAAGTGACAGATTACAGATGTAAGTGAATGGATCAATAACAGAGTCTATAATAGTTTTTACAGTCACCATGTCTAAGTCATCAACATCGGTTGATCTTTTGTTTCCACTGTTTTTTACAATGTTTCTTATTTCTTCTTTTTCTACTTTGTCAAGGAAAACACTATTGACATTGTTAGTTATTGTATTCAGTTTGTCTTCTATTATTGGGTTGTTCTCCACAACCTCTTCCCTACATTTACGAAAAATGTATTGAATTCATTAGTGATTTCTTTTATATCATAAATGTCTTTATTGTCCTTGACAAAGTGATTTGGGAGTCTTGATTTAGTTTTATCTCCATTAGTCACACTGTTTATTATTCCTCATGTAGCTTTAGTGTTGCCTTTACTCTTATTCAGTGCACCATAATAATCTTTTTTTGTGTTTCCTAATTATTGTTGTTAATTTATTTGTATATTTTTTATATTTATCTTCTGCTTTCTTTGTGATTTTAAGAAACACCTATGTAACTGATTATTTTTTTGCACAAGCGTTTTTTATTCCTTTAGTCAGCCATGGTTGATTTTCCTTTTTGCCAGTTATTTTGATGAATTTACAATTATTATTATATGATTTCATTAGTATTTTCATGAAAGATGAATATGCAGTGTTGACATCACTGACATAGACTTCCCTCCAATTCTGCTTTTTAAGATCCTTACCTAGTGCCTCGAGGGCTTTAACAGATTTATCTCTTCTATAATTTATAGTAATATTTTGTTTTACAGAATGTTTGTAATTAGATACAACAAAATGGTCACTTATATCCGTCATCAATATTCCAGTTTTAATAGCGTCCTCCTTTTAATTGGTAAAAATATTATCTATTATTGTGGCACTTTGATATGTGATACTAGTTGGTTTGTTAATCAGTGGGAATAAACCTAACATATACATTAAATCAACAAAATCACTAGATGTTTTCTGTCCAACAAGATGATCTAAATTGATATTAAAGTTCCACACATGAACAAGGCTGACAGTATAAAAACATTCAAGGCCTGTCAGATCCTCTGGCTTTTGAAGTGGCTTTAGAAGTGGAGATTGGGCCACTGGCTTTTGACTGACTTATCTTGGGATAACCGTCCTGGTGTGCAGTTCAGTGAAGTTGAGGTCCAATTTGACTCAAGAGTTCACTGATAAAAAGCTGAGGCTGGTTCAAAACATTTATCTACAGTTCCTAATAAAATTTTCATTGTGACAAAAATGATCAAATGTTTCTTCAAATAAATTAACTTAGGTTGTTAATGTAGTGAACATCATTTTCTTCCTCTTAAAGGTCTTCATTCCAAGAGGAGGCAGGGCCTCTTAAACCACATCAGAGGTTTGAACTGAGGTTGATCTTGGCACATCTATAAAAGTCAGAACAACCCTGGACAGACAGACATGAGACAAGACTGATTTGTTCCCAGCAAGCTTTTGTTTTTCTCTAGTTTAAACCAATAACAAGCCTGAAAAGTTAAGGGGTTACCTTTTAACCAATATTCTCATGTTCTCAGAAACACAAAACGTCATACTTATGGTCTATCAATGAAAACAGTTTATGCACTGCATGCAAACTTCCCTGCTTTGCCATGGTGGGCGGAGCTAAGCACCAGCTGAAGAGTAAGTGCAGTCCTGAAAGGCAGAGTTGTATTTTGTGAATATTGGAAGGTAATTTCCCAACTTGTATTGTTAATGTATATTTTGTTTTTAATCTCTTTGAATTAAAAGGCTGAGGACAGAAATAGACAGTTCAGTGATTTGTATTCACACCGAGGTTACAAGATGGTTTAAAAATGATTTTATACATTGATAAAAGCTATTGAATACTTATGAAATGTTTATAGTATAGATCATTCAGTAGACAAATGTGGAAAGAGAGAAGAATGTTCCTTCTAGTTTGTGGTGAGAATTGAGGTCACTCCAGCTGAACCCATGTCTGTGCCCCAAAGATGTATGTAGAAGACTTAAAGCGGCTCTCTGGAGCATTTTTCTCTGTATCAAAGTTTTCTAAATGTTTTAAATGATATTTCAGGTCTAAACTATGATCTATGGGTTGAGTTCCACAACATCTGTCATTCTGATGAAGACCCTCCTTCCTCCTAGAGACCCCTTTCCATTATTTCTTGCCGCCAACATTTTTCAGCCAATGAAATTCAAATTTCTGCCTTCTCTCAACATGCACGCGCATCGACCAAACCTGTACCAGTAGGGGGCGCTGTCGTACAGGATGCTCCGTGTGTTTCTGTTTGCCGTCTCAGCCTCACAGCTCATTTCTACTAAAAACCTACCCATTCTCCAGCTAAAGACGGATTTATTTTTATTTTTAAACCTTTCACCTCACAGAATGGCAAGGCTTGACAGGGTTATGCGTTTATTTTGGTCAGAAAGTTCATCCAGGGCCGAGTCAAGTTCAGCTTCAGAGTCCAGCAGCAGCTCTCTGCTAACAGAGCTAATATCAGAAGCAGCAGGGACAGAGAGGGCTCATCAGACCCTCGTAGTAGTGTTGGAATAAGATTATGAACTGTGAGTGATTAAACCCTACACATTGAGCGGTACAGTTCATGTCTGAAGTATATGCGCTGTGTGCACGTGTGCACATGCGACCGGACGCGCGTGTCGAGATGTTTTGAGGAGGAGCCTTTGGACATTAGATTCAAAAAGTGCTCTCCTGATGAAATCCTCCAGAGTGTTGCTTTAAGTTCTCAGTTGTGCATCTCCTCTCATCCAGTACCAGAACCAAGTCTTGACCTCTGGTTCAGGAATTGACTTTTGCTCTAAAGTTCAATAGGATTCAGGTCCAGAAATGTCATGCACAAAGTGTTTGAAGTTGATTTTCAAATTACCATTATGGCCTTTCAAGTTTAGACTTCACAGCACCCATTCTCCAAGGGGAGGTTTTGTTGTAATCCATTGTAATCCACTTTACCAGTAGATATTGATCCATTGCAAGATATGGAATTGAGAAAGTCAGACCCTCCAGGAAGTTGCAATGTTGCGATCGCAACTATTAATGCAAATTCAACCATTTGCCGCAACTTTGTTGCGGCCTTGCAATTTTCACCAATCACCGCAACTTTTCCGCAAATTTCAATCATCTTTGTTTTTGTTGGATTTCGTCATCTTCTTTGACCAATCAGAGCCACTCGGATAAGTTTTGACCAATCCCGTTGCCTCCAGCTGTGTTTGCTTCCGGTTTTTGAGCTCAGAACTGCTAAACTCCGGTCGGTTTCCATCAGATATTACGGCTAAAATACGAGCAAATCAATTTCCTAAAGTATTATGCAAGAGTGGTGGAAAGCTGTTCTGAACCAAACACGTCGTGGTGGATTATACATGAAAATCGACGCTTGACAAGAACTTTTTGACCACAAAACATGGAGGAGATTAGATGAAAAGAGAAGCAGACAGGGGCTGGGGGTCAGTGATAAAAGAGACAAGGTGAGTTCTGTTTAATGTCCGTATTTGGACAATGTGAGAAACTTTATTTAAAAAGAACTGATCTGTGTCCTAAACTGTGTGCTGAGTCGGCGGATTTGCTATTCTGTGAAAAATATTTTAAATAAATCAGACCGTCAGCATTAACGTGAATTCCTTTGAACGTTGTTTATTTTTTAAGCACGCGATTAACCACGTGACATTTGTATTCAGTGTACACGAGGAACCGCTTGTCTTTTCTTAACTCGTTCTGCTGAACCAGTGAACCTTTGAGGTGAATCTCTGAAAGTGAAAGTAAAGCTGCTCACGTTGTAACGTCTGAGTGACGCTGAGACAGGCTGTCAGCTGTTTTGTCATGGAGGTTACATCATCTTGTGGTCTTTGTTTCATGATGAAACAGCACATATTGTGTGTGCGTGCGTGCAAAGAGGTTAACTGTGCATATAAACTAAATAAAACCTTAAAGAAATTGAAAAAAAATGATTGAAAAAAATCGCAACTTTGACCGCAACTTTTAGAAAAATGTGCCGCGAAATCAGTCTGGTCGCAACAATCACAAAAAATCCCCGCAACTTCCTGGAGGGACTGTCAGTTGGAGTCCTAGTGAGGTGTTTTGATTAGAGGCGAGAATTGTCTGGGAATTAAGTTGCAAAACAACAACTACACAAGCGCATGTCTCAACACAGGAGAGCCACATCATCAGGCCAGGACTCAGCAGTCCACCTCAAAGACAAGGGACACACCTTTGAAAACAACAACGTACACATTTTGGACAGAGAAGACCGATGGTTTGAGAGAGGAGTGAAAGAAGCCATCTATGTCAAACATGAAAAACCAACTTTAAACAGAGGAGGAGGACTCAGATTTAATCTTTCCAGCACCTACCAGTCTGCTCTGAACTTAATTCCCTGACAATTCTCGCCTCTAATCAAAACACCTCACCAGGACTCCAATTGAATACAGTGGAGCGAACACCTCCTCAAGGGGGTAGAAGGAGGTGTGTCACAGACAGAGGAAGATAAGCACAGCTTATAAGACTCTCTCTCCTTGACTACATACGGAATTGACAAAGCTACTCAGATGAGCAGTGAAACGTCTTCAAAAGAACCAAATAAGTCCAGTTGCCTTTATTTAAAACCCTTTTTTGGATTATCATGACCTGGATGACTGAGAACCTTCACCAGTATCAAACAGGAACTGTGTAAACTCAATCCCAGTAAAGCAACAGGGCCTGATGGCGTCAGCCCTAGGGTCCTCAAGTGCTGTGCTACCCAGCTGTGTGGAGTCCTACATCTGATATTCAGTATGAGTCTGGAACTGCAGAAGGTCCCATCACTATGGAAGACATCCTGTTTGGTTCCTGTCCCCAAAAAGACCCACCCATCAACCCTCAACGACTATAGGCCGGTGGCCCTGACCTCCCATATCATGAAGGTGCTGGAGAGACTCATCCTAAATCATCTGCGTTCGCTGGTGGAGCTGTGGTTGGACCCCTTACAATTTGCATACCAGCCACGTATTGGGGTGGAGGATGCTCTCATCTATCTGCTGGACCAGGCTTATTCTCACTTGGACACTGCTGGGAGCACTGTGAGAGTCATGTTTCTTGATTTCTTCAGTGCTTTCAACACAATCAGACCATCACTGTTGGGGAATAAGCTGGCACAAATGCAGGTGGACGACTCACTGGTGGCCTGGATCATGGACTACCTAACTAAAAGACCACAATACGTCCAGTTGACAACCTGCTGCTCAAACAGCATATTGAGCAGCACTGGGGCACCACAGGGAACTGTTCTGTCACCCTTTCTCTTCACCCTGTACACATCTGACTTCAGGTACAGGTCCCCGTCTTGCCACCTGCAGAAATTCTCTGATGATTCTGCAGGTGGCCTGTATCAGAGATGGTCAGGAGGAGGAGTACAGGAGTGTGGTGAACAGCTTTGTGGAGTGGTGTGAGCTGAACCATCTGCAGCTGAACATCAGGAAGACAAAGGAGTTGGTCGTCGGATTTCAGGAAGAAGCCCACCACTCCCACCCCTGTCACCATCAGAGGAGCAGATGTTGAAATGGTTGACAACTACAAGTACCTGGGTGTTCACATCAACTGTAAACTGGACTGGTCCAAGAACACTGAGGCAGTTTACAAGAAAGAACAGTCAGCTCTACCTACTGAGGAGGCTGAGATCTTTTAATGTCTGTAAAAAAATGCTGACTATGTTTTACCGCGCGGTGGTGGAGAGTGTGGTGTTCTTTGCAGCTGTGTGCTGGGGCAGTGGGGTGAGGACATCTGATGCCATCAGGCTGAACAAGCAGATTAAAAAGGCTGGTTCAGTCCTGGGGATCAGACTGGAGAACCTGGTGGACGGCTCTGAGAAGAGAATGCTGAAGAAGCTACTCAGCATTAAGGACAACCCCTCTCATCCCATGCATGACTCCATAATGAGCTATCAGAGCTCACACAGCAAGAGACCGATTGTCCCCAAGTGCAAAACAAAATGGCACAGGAAATCCTTTCTGCCTGTTGCTGTAGGACTATATAACTCCTTCTCCTGCCATAAATGACTCTATCTGTATATTGTCTTTTCACATGCCTTACTTCATGCTGATTTCTGATAATATCTATTAGCCAGAATTTATTTTGTTTTTACCTAATGTTTTGTTTTGCTTCTTTTTAGTGCTTCTACTATTTTATGTTTTTACTGTTGCAGTGAGCATGTTCTTGACAAAACAATTTCCTTTGGGATAATAAAGTTCTTCTTATCTTATCTTATGAGTCCAATCTTTCTTTGTCCTAAGCCTCTTTATTTCATTCAAAAGGAAATACTTAAAACATATACAGGTTGAAAAGGGGCAGAAAAAAATCATCTTGAATTGCCTTCCAACATTTACAAAATAAAACTCTGTGCCTTTCTTTCAGGACTGCACTTTCTTTTCAGCTGGCGCTTAGCTCCGCCCACCACGGCAAAGCAGGGAAGTTTGCATGCAGTGCATTAACTGTTTTCATTGATAGACCATAAATATCATGACGTTTTATTCTGTGTTTCTGAGAAAACAAAATATTATGAGAATATTGGTTAAAAAGTAACCCCCTGACTTCCGGTTGGAAGCAGCAAGATGGCAGCATAGAAAGCATGCTCCCGACTTAAACTCGAATATATTAGCCCATTCTAACTCGAAAACAACACAAATAGTTTAGCGCTTAAACGCAATAGAAAACGCAACACTTTGGGCTTAAAAAATGCCTAAACTGAAGATAAGGAAGACACAAGCCGAGCTACCCAGCGAGGGAGACGACATTAGCAAAAATCCAACTAGCATGGAAGCATCGGCGGATGAAGAAATGCTAGCTGCCGGCTCAAACAGCAAGCCTGACTCGGAACATGTTGACAAACCCGACCTGAGCCTGATACTGAAAGAACTGAGAGAGTTTCGGAGAGACAACACTCAACAACTTGCGGCAATCCGAGAAGAAATAAACAAAACGACCCAACGAATCGGGGAGGCGGAGACGAGGATCGAGGAGGCCGAATCACGAATACAAATATCGGAGGAAGCCGTCACGGAGCTGCTTAAATTTCAAATACATTTAAGTGAAAAACTGGTGGATCTGGAGGGTCGCTCCAGAAGAGAAAATATCCGAATCTATGGCGTGAAGGAGGGAGCTGAGGATAATGCACCGTCGATGGCCACATTCGTGGAACAGCTGCTGAGAGATGGATTGGGAGCACCACCAGAGACGGAAATAAGAGTGGAGAGGGCACACCGCGCAGTGATGGCGAAACCACCTTTAGAAGCATCTCCGAGATCCATTGTCGCCAAAGTTGCAAATTACAGGATGAAAGAAGAAATTCTGAGGATGACATGGCAAAAGAAAGGATTCCAAGTCGACGGGTCAGCTGTAAATTTAGATCACAACTATGCGCCAGAGGTCCTGAAAAAGAGAAGAGAGTATTCGGAAGCAAAAAAGGTGTTAAAGGAGAAGAAGATTCGCTTTCAATCCCCCTTCCCAGCAAAACTCAGAGTTCTATTTCGTATAGGCTTCGCCCTTTAATGGCTATCGCTTTGGGAATCCCCTCGCGCCAGTGCGCGCCACTGAAGCCTTTAGTCCACGCCCACCCATTGTGGGCCTCACCCTATAAAACACCCCCAAAAAGGGTGAACGGCTCCCCATTTTTCTTCAGCGTAGCTACTGTGCACTTGTCCTTTAAGCAATCACAAATCATCATGAGTTCTGCCGTCAAGTCCAGCAGCACGCGGTGCCGAGCAGGCGGTTTGGCTAGGACTCCTCTGGCCTCCTGCCCTTTCCGCGACCTCCTGCCTGCTGAGGACAGAGAAGACGGTAAGTAAATTTTTCAACCTGGTGACCGAGGAGTTTTTTGCCGGTCACGGAACACCTGCAGGAAGAGATGACCGACTTCTTCCACAAGCACGAGCTGGACTGGACGAGTCCGCTCATGACGAGGACTTCTCAGGCGTTTTGCCCCCACCCCTCCTGGCCGGGAGGGCTGGGGTCGACCCTGCCACCGTCGGGGGGTTTTTCTCCGGCCACTGTCTGCTGGTCCGAGCACTCCCGAGTCCCGACTCCCGACCATCATCCGGAGGGTGTTGAGCGGGTAAATTTGGCTGCTCCAACAGCTCACCCCCTCCCTTCGGCGGGCAGCCCCGTTCCCCCCTCCCAGCCGGCAGGGTTGGACCCGGGCTTAGCCCCGCAGGGTGATGACCCGACCCTCTCTGGTGTCGTATGGTCGGCGGCTACTAGCCTCCCGGCTATCGACGCTCTGGTTCAAGCGCTGCCGAACATCATCCAGACGGTGGCAAAGTTCAAGGACTTCGCTGTTCCCTCAGCTCGTCCCCTCCCTCTCCCTGACAACCTAGCGGGGAGGTTAGCGGGCTTACAGTCCAGCCGGAGGGATCCGGTTTTGGCCTCTTTCCTGCGGTTTTTTGGCGTACCCGAGCTGGGCGTCGGCCGAACCCGCCAAGTTGAGGGCTCGGTCCCATCAGTGTTCGTTCCAGGCGGCGGCTGGAATGAACACGCAGCGCTCCTCGCCTTCGCCATCTCCAAACGGATCGGAGAGTGAGCGTTCATCCTCCATCCCAGAGGAGCTAAAAAAGGAGCTGCTTGAGGGTCCGATTAGCCCGGACGGGCTTTTCGGGCTTCATTTCTAGCTCACACTGGACCAGCTGCAGAAGTCAGCGGAGGAGCTGGAGAAGGTCAAGCGGAATGTGGCACAGCCACGCGCTGACGACCGCTCCTCTCTTCCAATGGGCCGCTGGCGGGGTCGCAGAGACCAGCGCCAGCAACTACGGCAGTCTTCAGCTTCTGCTGCGGCCGCAGGCGCTCCTCCTCCGGGGGCCTCCTTCACCCAGCCGCCGAGGCTCTTCCCAGTGTTGGCGGGCGGCGACCGGCTCAGACTTGGCACAAGTCCGGTCCCCGACAGGAGCCGTACAAAAGTTGACTGGCGGTGTGTTTGTGTGTGTGTGTACAACTGCTTTTATTGTGTTGATGTTTTTGAAATAAAACATTTACATCCCACAAAGCATCATATGGCAAAATCGGAAGATTCTGCTGTGTTCATCTCGCACACATCCTCCACTCAGAGTGAGCATTTATCTGTTAGAGATTCCTCTACAGATCATGTTTTCACCCAGTCAAATATCCTCCACTCAGAGTGAGCATTTATCTGTTAGAGATTCCTCTACAGCAGTCATTCTCAAACTGTGGTACGCGTACCACTGGTGGTACGCGAGCGCCCCCTGGTGGTACGCGGAGGACCCAACTCTTTTGTTTTTAATGAAATATTGGTGACTAAAATAGTGAACTTTTTTTTAAAAATTAAGCGCTTGTAACGGGAGGTGGCCTAATTTGGGTATATTTTCACCACTATTAAAATATTTTTAGGCACGCGCCTTCTGACCGCGCAGAGCGAATTAAAATCCCAGCGAGCAGCAGCTGTGTGTAATGACGGGATCTCGCCTCGCCTTTTTCCGCTTATCTAGGTCCAGGTAGCGGGCCGGGAGCCCAGACCCCCCCACTCC
Source organism: Callopanchax toddi (assembly GCA_006937965.1). Taxonomy (NCBI): domain Eukaryota; kingdom Metazoa; phylum Chordata; class Actinopteri; order Cyprinodontiformes; family Nothobranchiidae; genus Callopanchax; species Callopanchax toddi. The sequence goes on from SSNR01000348.1 coordinate 580,609, forward strand.
CCAGCCTCCTCCTCCACCACCCAACTTGTCCAAACCGCCTCAACTGGTTCTAGATCAGCGGTACTACTCCGAGTCTCCAAACTCCAAATGTCCGAACTCATATCTCTAATAATCCCGGCCATCCTGCGGAGGAAACTCATTTCGGCCGCTTGTATCCGCGATCTCGTTCTTACAGTCATTACGCAAAGGCCCGGCGCCAGTGGGAGAGGGAAGAGGGGGCGTTTTACACCCATNTTTGAGCGGGGGGTGGGGGGATTGTCACCGAGGTGGTGCGCTTCCATCGGTCCGCGGCGCGCGCCCGGTGAGTGCTCCTCTACCGTGGAGCGCAGCGGGACTAGAGCTGGGTTCGGACCTGATCCTTCATGCTGATCAATACATCAATTACATTTATTTTATTTCGCCTTTCTGACCAAAATTAACCACATTGAGTTTCCTGATTTGTTTGAAAACAGCTGATCTACGGGTTGCCGTGGTAACGAGGCAGCGTGGGGTGCGTGACAGCTGGAGAAGAGAGAGTGCAGACCCAGAAAACTACTTGATGTTTGTTTTTTGTAACACGACAGCTGACAGTCAGTCATAAAACTCAGAGATTTGGAAAAACTGACTTTTTGTGTGAAAGACCATTACAATATTGTTAAATTGAATGAAAAGTAAATAATGTTGAAAATGTCATTATCATATTTTTTTATTAATAAGTGACAGATAAAAATGGATTATGACTGGATTTTTTTGTACCCTGTCAGTCAAATTATGAAAATGTCTAGCGAGACCTCTGATTCCAGTTAAAAACAGTCAAATTGTGCATTATTTAAAGGTCCAACATCATGGTGGTACTTGAAGATCCTACATAGGTTTTAGGTGGTACTCGGGTAAAAAAGTTTGAGAACCACTGCTCTACAGATCATGTTTTCACTCAGTCAAACATCCTCCACTCAGAGTGAGCATTTATCTGTTAGAGATTCCTCTACAGATCATGTTTTCACTCAGTCTAAAATCCGTGGGACAGGTGTTCCTCTGTCGCTGATTTTCTCAGCACAGCGAACACAGCATGAGCCCACGAGAGCACGGTCATGCTCTCGCGTGGACACTGTGATCGTCCCTACCTCTCCATCTTCTATGGGAGAAGGCGCGACTAGACGGCACAAGCCACTCAAAATGACCCGGAAACGAAGTTTCTGTGAGGTCTCTGCTGCGCATCGGGCACCGTCCCGTCGCCGGGGCCCCGCAATGAGTGTAAATGAGGCGGACCCTCCGCCCTTTCGGCTCAATCCCCCCATGGGTCTTCCCGAGGGTTACTCCCTGACGGGGACGGCGGGCGGGGCTTCAACCTGGTTGATGCGCATGATGACGTCAACGCCATCACACGCACGCCCGCTCTCAGCACGTTTTTTAGAATGGAAGAGCGCGTGCCCGATGGGCAGGTGGATGGATCAAATAATCAGCAGGGGTTACACGCTGCAGTTCGCGTTAACCCCGCCCCCTTCAGCGGGATCTTGGAGACGGTTCTGTCATCTCCGGATCAGAATCTCGCTCTCCAGTCAGAGCTGCAGGAACTCCTGATGAAGGACGTTATTTCCAGGGTTCCACTCGGGAAGGAAAATGCAGGTTTGACTTCTGCTTTTTCCTAGTCCCCAAGGAATCAGGAGGGATGAGACCTATTCTGGATCCCTCCCTTTTTTCAACAGATCAATCTTGGTGAGACCTTTTCACATGCTGATGATCAAACAGGTGCTGGAGTGTGTTCACCAGGACGTCTGGTTCACCTCCATAGACCTGAAGGACGCATATTTTCACGTCCCGATCATTCCCAAGCACAGACAGTTTCTGCCTTTCTCATTCCAAGGGACCCAGCAGTTTTTCAATACAACCGCCTTCCGTTCGGTTACTCCCTGGCTCCGTGCACGTAAATGTGTGGAGACGGCCCTGCAGCCGCTGCGCACATCTGGGATGAGAACCCTCTTTTACCTGAACGATCTGTTTTTGCAGACCGTTCCAGGGAGGAGGTGGAGACGCAAACACAGTCCCTCGTTTCTCACCTGTCACAGCTGTCTTTCTCCATTAAAAAATAATAAAATAAAATAAAGCTCGCCCCTCCCATCTCAGACAATCGTCTATTTGGGAGTGGAGCTGGATTCGCCCCTCATGAGAGCACGACTGTCTCAGCCGAGGGTGAAGGATCTGACAGCTTTGCTCCGGCGCGTCACTCCTCACAAAATAGTGACCGCTTTTTCGATTATGCAAATGCTAAGAACGATGTCAGCCATGTGGTGGTCCCTCTGGGCCTTCTTCACATGAGGCGTCTGCAGAGGTGGTTTTTCTCACCTGCACCTGGACCCTGTGCGTCACAAGCGCAGATTGATCTCAGTCCCTCCTTCGATGGGACTGGATCTGAGACGCTGACGGACCCCCCCCCCCGCTGTTATCAGCAGGGGTTCCTCTCGGCAAGTCCCCGTTTTTTCTCCTGTGTCGGTGTTCACCGACGCCTCCCTTTCGGGTTTGGGGGGCACATGCCTGAGGTAGTGGGGGGGCGGTGGCCGCCCCACACGTCCCTGCACATAAATGTTCTGGAACTCCTCACAGTGCTGAAGGTGGTTCAACATTTTCTGCCTCTGTTGCAGGACCAGCATGTTCTGGTCCATACTGACAACATGGTTACAGCAGCATACATAAACCGTCAGGGAGGAGTACGTTCAGTCCAGCTGTTGAACGTGGCCAGGCGGCAGCTGCTCTGGGCTCACACACACCTGCTCTCCATCAGAGCGGTGTACATCCCCGGCGTGCTGAACAGAGGAGCGGACATCATGTCGAGGGGAGGCCCTCGGGACATGGATTGGTGTCTGCACCCCGAACTGATCCGTCAGATTTGGGCCAGATTCGGCAAAGCGGACGTGGATTTATTCGCTGCCCACGAGAACGCACAATGCGACCTTTGGTTCTCGCTGAGCCCACGGGACGATCCACCTCTGGGAGTGGATGCCTTCGCTCACCATCAATGACCACGAACGAAGCTTTATGCTTTTCCCCGGATCCCCCGCCTCCTGGCTCGGATACGGGAGGAACCACTGTCAGTGATTCTGATAGCTCCAGAGCGCACGAGCGCTTCATGGGTTCCGTGCCTGCAGCAGCTGCTGTCAGGCCGCCCGTGGCAGCTGCTGTGGCGAGAGGACGCTCTCTCCCAAGCGGAGGGTTCGATCAGGAGCTATCCGATAATAGGCCAGCACCTCTGGGTCTGGCCGCTGAACGGGAACGGTTAGAGAGGCCGGGCCTCTCCCAGGAAGTGGTGCGCACCATTCAGGGTGCGTGCGCTGATTCCACTGTAGCGCTTTACGCATCCAGATGGACAGCTTTTCAGCGCTGCTGTGCGGAGAAGGGTGTGGACCCCTTTTCCTGACCCCTAGCTCACATATTGTCTTTCCTTCAGCTACTGATGGACAGAAACCTGGCCTTCAGTACAGTCAAAACATACGCTGCAGCGATCTCCTCCTGTCATGAGGGTTTTGGTGACAGAACGGTGTTCACTCACCCGCTGATGAAGCATTTTCTGAAAGGTGTATGCAGACGCCGGCCGGTGACGCGTTCATTAGTCCCTCAGTGGGATCTAATGCTGTTTTACGAGCACTGACAGCTCCATTTGAGCCTTTGGATCAGACAGAACTGAAATTTCTGTCACTTCTTAGACAGCCCTGCTGTTGGCCTTGACGTCAGCGATCTGTCTGCACCGTCTGTGGCTCCGTCCTGCCTTCAGATACGGGGAGACGGCAGTTCGGCTGCCTTACACCCCAATCCGGCTTTTAAACCTAAAAGCATCACCAGTTCTTACAGATCCAGAGTCATAACACTGGATGGTTTTCCCTCCTCCGCATATTTCGGAGGAGGATGCCAGATCTCATCTTCTCTGCCCTGTGCGCGTGTTTTCTTGCTATATGTCACGCGCACAGCTGCTGTGCGTCGTTCTCAGCGTTTATTTGTGCACTTTAGAGAACGCTCTATGGGTCTCCCTTTGTCTACCAAGCGGTTTTCACACTGGCTGTGCAAAGCTATTTCTCAAGCCTACACGTCCTCAGGTCTAGACCCTCCGGAGGGACTGAGAGCGCACTCCACCAGAGGAATTTCATCCTCTGCAGCTCTGCATGGAGGACTGTCAGTGCAGGATATCTGCACGGCCGCCTCTTGGACCTCACCATGTTCATTTGTTCGTTTTTATCTGCGTGACGTGTCCAGCTCCTCCATGACTCATTCAGTTCTGAGTGCTCTGTCGGAGTGACGCTGTGATCTTCTGCTCCATCCTATCTAACGAATGGAGGTGTATTTATTCCTGTCACGCCTTCTGAGCCGCCAGTCTCCTATTGAGTTAGATGTCCCTTTGTACATTCTAACTTAATTTTTTGTCCTTTCCTGATGCGTAATTACGCATGCTGGGAGACTGGCTTATGTCATTATTGGATGGGATATTAGGCCTCCTGTGGGTTTTTTCGAACGGACCCAGTGAGGCGTTGACTATATCCTGCTTCGCCCTTTACCCAAAGTGATAGCCATTAAAGGGCGAAGCCTATACGAAATAGAACGTTGGTTACGTACCGTAACCCCAGATTCTATGAGTATAGGCGCAGCCCTTTAATACCTGGGCCTCACTGGTTCCTGAATGACTGAAGAAAAATCGTCTTGTTATTTGGGAGCCGTTCACCCTTTTTGGGGGTGTTTTATAGGGTGAGGCCCACAATGGGTGGGCGTGGACTAAAGGCTTCAGTGGCGCGCACTGGCGCGAGGGGATTCCCAAAGCGATAGCCATTAAAGGGCTGCGCCTATACTCATAGAATCTGGGGTTACGGTACGTAATCAACGTCTTCTACGAGGAAGGAATGGTGTTGTATGGATCAGCGGTGGAAGCTACGAACGACATGAAGAAGCGGGGTTTCCCGGTGGAAGTTGTGAAATCCCCCACTACGCTCCTGGAGCAGGTCCAGCAGCTGAGCTGGCGCACGACTCGGAAAGCTGGGAACCCCAGGGCTCCCACCTTCCGGGAGAAACTCCAAGCTTTTCAGCGACATGATAAGTAGAAATACCAAAATGTTGGGCTGGAAGTAAAAATTCAGGCCAAAGGGTGAGTCTGGATTATGCTGATGTATAATATAAGGTCTTTGGGCTAAAACTGAGAAGAGCAATAAGTCGGACACGAACTTTGGACGGTTTATGCAGGCCTTAGCAGGCCCTCCCCCTTTAAAACGGGGACGAGGCAACAACCTAAAGTCCATCCTCCACCTGGACTTGTATAGGATCAAATTAGTGATCCCACAGTTGGAAGTCAACTTTTTTTGTTTTAATGGTTATGTTCAAACCTGTTCATGGGCAGTTTTTATTTGTTTGTGTTTTAAGTTCATGGGTTGTGCCTTCATAGTAAATGACAAGATGTTATTTTTGTATATAAATAATGGAAACAATTAAGTTTGTGACTTACAATGTGAACGGGGTACTCAATCCAATTAAGAGGAGCAAAATATTAAAGAGCATATTTTAAGTTCTTTTTTTTTATTATTCTGATAAAACTCTGTCCAAAAATACTATTTGAAATGTTTATTGAGGGTATTTTGTTTGTTTTTTTTAAACCATTTTTCTAGTCCAAAGTGCCCCTTTTTGCAAAGCTTCTAAAAACGCTTTTTTTTTACATATGTGGACCTGTGACGTCAGCTAAGGGAGCTCCTAGCTAGGTGGCGCTGCTTACAGTGTTGTCAGATGTAGATAAATAAAGTATTTGTAGGATAATTTAACACTCTGTACGATCAATAATCCATAAATATGATCATTTGAGCCCTTTGTTGTGTGGAGTTTGTGTAACAGATGCTTGTTTTAATCATTGTGTAGATTTTTTAAAGCTAAACTACTTTAACATCTCCAGACTGGCACCGCTCTAGTCTGCCAGCTGCCTGCTCGCTGTCGGCCATGAGTTGTTAGTTTTAGGTTAGAGCGCTCTTTAATCGAGTCGGTGTGTATTCATTTTAATAAAAAATGCTAAATTATTATGTTTGTGAATGCCAATCGCCAGTCTGTCAGGACACTGAGTCAACAACAAGACGGCTTCCTTACCGGTACGGTGACTTCTGTTTGGAGACGAAAAACTCCGGCGGTCCTGGTCTAGTCCAGGACTGGATGTGATGGAGTCCCACATACCGACGAAAAACATTCAGTGTGACTCTAAACAGGCGCCGTTACTTCGATCCATTCACCGGAACCGCTGTTAGCACGCAGCAGCTAACAAGAGCTAACGGGGAGACTTGAGTCTCGTTTCCATGCCAGGTTTGGTACGGTTCATGGTGGGTCGTAATCCGGTACCGGTCCGCGATTTCATGAGAGCATTTCCTTCAGGTGTCTGACCCTCACCTGGCTGGCGGGGTACAGTAAATCCATGCCGCGATGCTCTCCAGAGGGGCTTCCCGTTCCCAGTGGGGCTACCAAGAGGGGCTTCACGGCGGGGTTTCCAGCCTGACCCGACACTGTTTCGGTCAGCCTCGAACCATTTAGCTGCATCCTGTGAAACTTTTTATAAACTCTTTCATTTCTTAACAATCCACCTGAACGCAGCTCAATGTTTGGAACTCTGATGATCAAAAACCTGGTGCTAAACGCTGGTATTTTATCCAGACCCAAGTGAGGAGGTGGGTCACGGTCTACAGCTGGACCGACAGGGTACAGCCTTACAGGACTGATTGTTTTTATCGTTTTTTTTTTTTTAAATCTTAATAAAATAACTGCTCAGTATAGTAATAAAGTAATAAAATAACGGCACTCTGGGGGTTTGTTTTGCTCGTCACAAGTAGTGATAAGTGGATCAGTTTTCTATATAGAGAACGAACGGTCTCCCTGAACTGTCGTCACTTCCGGTTTGGTGAAAAAATTGACAATTCTCACAAAAACGAATCCAAGAGCCTAAATAAGCTGAATTTGTGTAAATTTTTATTCAGAAAAAGTTTCTATTATATTTCTCTAAACATTTGTTTAAGGGAGTGTCTAACTTAAAATATGCTCTTTAACTAAATTAAAAAGGGAGAAAATAGAAGTAGCTTTTTTACAAGAGACACATATATCAGAAAAGGAACATGCCAAATGGACAAGAATGGGTTTTAAAAATCAGTTCTCAGCATCCTATCCAGCTGGTCATAGAAGGGGGGTGTCAATATTACTTTCTAATCATATAACTTTTGAGCCCTTGTTTGAAAAAAAAGATAAGCTAGGAAGATTTGTGCTGGTGAGGGGTACACTAAATGGGTCAATGGTAACATTGCTGAACATCTATGTACCTCCTAATTCTGACTGGGAGTTCTTAAGACAAGTTATTGATTTAATTATATCTGAATCACAGGGAGTCCTAATATGTGGGGGGGATTTTAATATGCGTTTGAACTCAAAACTTGATTCGTCTAACCCACACACTCCCCAAAAAAACCCGATAAGTAAAAAATTAAAAACTGCAATGAAAGAAGTTGGCCTATCTGTGGAGAGAATTAAATCCGACAAAAAAGGACTTTACCCACTTCTCTAACCCGCATAAGACATTCTCCAGGATCGATTACTTTTTAATTTTCAGTAAAGACCTATATAAAATATCTAAATGTGAAATAGGAATTATGGATTTATCTGACCACAGTCCTGTATATCTCAATTTAAACTTGGAAATGGAATACAGGCAGACCCTGTGGAGGCGAAATACATCAGTTTTGGGCAATATGAAAGAGCAATTAAAAGTTGACATCAAGGATTACATGGAACAGAATGATAATGGAGAGGTTGATCCTCTAATTCTTTGGGACACTTGTAAGGCGGTCCTTAGAGGTAAATTAATTGGATATAGTTCGAATTTTAAAAAGTCTAGACAAAGTAAACTAATTCAACTGGAGGGAGAATTAAAAAGGTTAGAAAATAATTATAAAGAAACAGGGAACCATAAAATAAAAGAACAAATAACAAGGAAAAAGAACGAACTAGATGAGATCTACACAAAGGACATACAAAAAAACCTTATTTTTACAAAACAGATCTATTATGAAGGAGGGGGCAAAGCTACAAAGCTGTTGGCTTACAAATTAAAAAAGTAACAGGCTGAGAACTCAATACATAAAATTATGAATCCACAAAATAACCAGATTAATTATAAACTAAAGGACATTCAAAAATGTTTTGAACTATACTACAAAAATCTATATACTCAGCCATCATGTGACAGGACAAAATGGAAGATTTCTTTCGACTGGTAGATTTACCTTCCCTTTCAACAGACCAGAACAAACAACTAACAAAAGAGATCTCGGTTAAAGAAATTGAACAAGCAATAAGCCATCTTAAATCAAACAAATCCCCAGGCCCTGATGGGTTCCCCTCAGAATTTTATAAAGTAATGAAGGACTGTGGTCTTAATCCTACAACGCACCTTTAACTTTGTACTCAATAAGAACAAGACCCCCCCCTCCTGGAAGGATGCAGTATCCTTGATCCCAAAGGAAGGCAAAAACAAATTGGATTGTGGAAATTTTAGACCAATTAGTGTCCTAAATCAAGACTATAAAATTTTTACATATATAATCCACAAAAGAATTGACCCTATCATGCCCCAATTGATTGGCCTAGCTCAAACTGGTTTCATTCGCCAGCGGCAAACTCAAGATAACATTCGACGTACATTATATGTAATTGACCATATTAAAGAAAATGAAATACCAGCTTTATTAGTAGGATTGGATGCTGAAAAAGCCTTCGATTGTGTGTGTTGGTCATTTTTATACAGAGCTCTGGAAAAATTCGGTTTTGATAACAAAATAATTAAGACAATTAAAGCCATATATGACAAACCTAGGGCAAGAGTTAAGGTTAATGGGGCCATATCTGACTCATTTAGTCTGGAAAGAGGTACAAGACAGGGTTGCCCCCTCAGTCCTCAGCTATTTGCTCTGTTTATTGAACCCCTCAGCCAATGGATTAGCCAAAAACAAGACGTTAAAGGAATAATAATGGGAGGAAAATGTCAAAAAATGTCATTATTTGCTGATGACATATTGGTCTATTTATCTGAACCAGAACACTCTTTTGAACAATTAATTATGTTATTGAAGGAATACGGCTCCTTTTCTGGCTATAAGTTAAACATATCAAAAACCCAAGTATTATGTTTTGGATACAGCCCATCAAGACAAATGAGACAAAAAATTCCTTTGAGGTGGGAGGCTGAATTTATGAAATATTTGGGAGTAAACATATCAAAGGATCTAACAGATCTGTATACTGTAAATTTTCCCCCACTGGTTAAGACTATTAAAGCGGCTCTCTGGAGCATTTTTCTATGTATCGAAGTTTTCTAAATGTTTTAAATGATATTTCAGGTCTAAACTATGATCTATGGGTTGAGTTCCACAACATCTGTCATTCTGATGAAGACCCTCCTTCCTCCTAGAGCCCCCTTTCCATTATTTCTTGCCGCCGACATTTTTCAGCCAATGAAATTCAAATTTCTGCATTCTCTCAACATGCACGCGCATCGACCAAACCTGTACCAGTAGGGGGCGCTGTCGTACAGGACGCTCCGTGTGTTTCTCTGCCGTCTCAGCCGTTCACTGAGGACTCACGGCTCATTTCTACTAAAAACCTACCCATTCCCCAGATAAAGACGGATTTATTTTTATTTTTAAACCTTTCACCTCACAGAATGGCAAGGTTTGACAGGATTATGCGTTTATTTTGGTCAGAAAGTTCATCCAGGGCCGAGTCAAGTTCAGCTTCAGAGTCCAGCAGCAACTCTCTGCTAACAGAGCTAATATCAGAAGCAGCAGGGACAGAGAGGGCTCATCAGACCCTCGTAGTATTGTTGGAATAAGATTGTGAACTGTGAGTGATTAAACCCTACACATTGAGCTGTACAGTTCATGTCCGAAATATATGCGCCGCGTGCACGCGCGCACACGCGACCGGACGCGCGTGTCGAGATGTTTTGAGGAGGAGCCTTTGGACGCTAGATTCAAAAACTGCTCTCCTGATGAAATCCTCCGGAGTGCCGCTTTAAGGAAGATATAATGAAATGGGATGCAATGCCACACCTAGATTTTGGACAGCGATCTCAGACTGTTAAGTTGAATATTCTACCAAGATTCCTCTATTTATTTCAATCCCTTCCGATAGATATTCCCGATAAACAGTTTCAGGAATGGGATAAAATAATTTCAAGACATCTATGGCAGGGCAGAAGACCTAGAATCAAATATAAGAACTTGCAATTGCCCAAGAATAGGGGAGGAATTGCACTGCCCTGCTTAAAAGATTACTATACTGCAGCACAAATACGGCCATTGGTATGTCTATGTAACCCAGATTATGATGCAAGATGGAAGGAAATAGAAGTGTCAATCACAGGGCAATGTCCAATACAAAATCTGGTTGGTGAAAAGGCTAGAAATGAGGAACTTAAAGCTTTTGGAAATACTGCAATAGGCATTTCTCTCAAAATTTGGAACAAAGTGGTTACTCGAAACAATTTGAATGAGGCGGTGAAGATACTGAAATGGCATGCATATGATCGGGATTTTGCCCCCTAACAAACTAGATTTAAAGTTTAAAGAGTGGACATCCCACGGATTGACAGCTTATTGCATGTTTCTACAAAACGGAGTTATGAAAACATTTCAAACTCTTAAAAATAAATATGACTTGGAAAATGCTGATTTTTTTAGGTTTCTCCAAATTAGAAATTATATTGAAAAATTGCTTAAAACAAATAAAGAAAAGATTGAGAATGATGTCCTATTGAAAGTGTTTACGAATGCCTATTCAACAAAGAATGATCTTAAAATTGTCTCAAAATTATACAGAGGTTTACAACAAACTAAGGGTAACTCGTTTCATGTGAAACGGAAATGGGAGAATGAGGGATCGATAATCATTTCAGACCAGGATTGGGAAAGTTATTGTGAAGCACAATGGAAAACATCTAACTCGGGTTCATGGAGAGAGTTCTGCTGGAAAAACCTCATTTGCTTCTTCAAGACACCAGTTCAAACAAAACATCACACCAAATCATCTTCCTGTTGGAGACAATGTGGTGGACAGGAAGCAAACCACTGTCATATATTCTGGACTTGTCCAATAATAATTCCTTTTTGGGAAAAGGTGTCTCGGATTCTAGGAGTGGTTTTTCAGTTTGATATCCCGCTTCAGCTAGAGACTTTCTATTTAGGGGGGATCATGTGGGACCGAGCAACACGTAAGGACCTATACCTGTTTTGGATCCTGACTGCAGCAGCAAAGAAGGCCATTACCAGAAACTGGTTGAAGCCTCAAACTCCCACAATAGAAGAGTGGTATGACATCATTTATGACATCTTCAAAATGGAGAGGATTACTTACTGTATTAGATTGCAACAAGATGTCTTTTTGAAACGATGGGAAAGATGGACTGAGTACATTAAACATGTTAGACAGGATTGGGTCTAAAAGGCTGTCATATTACCTTTGTGTTTCTGTAAACTATTAGACATGGTTATTATCTTAAGGGAGGCACACCCAAGAGGTAACTCTTTTTTTTTCTCTAAATTTTATTTTATTTTTATCTCTGCCCACTTTTTTCTTTGTATTTACTAATTATGTTCATGTTCAATTCATAACACTTAACAAATAAAGAATTTCAAAAAAAAGAAAAAAAAGTAACCCCCTTTTAACTTTCCAGGCTTGTTAACTAGAGAAAAACAAAAGCTTGCTGGGAACAAATCAGTCTTGTCTCATGTCTGTCTGTCCAGGGTTGTTTCTGACTTTTATAGATGTGCCAAGGTCAACCTCAGTTCAAACCTCCGATGTGGTTTAAGAGACCCTGCCTCCTCTTGGAATGAAGACCTTTAAGAGGAAGAAAATGATGTTCACTACATTAACAACCTAAGTTAATTTATTTGAAGAAACATTTGATCATTTTTGTCACAATGAAAGTTTTATTAGGAACTGTAGATAAAGTAAATGTTTTGAACCAGCCTCAGCTTTTTATCAGTGAACTCTTGAGTCAAATTGGACCTCAACTTCACTGAACTGCACACCAGGACGGTTATCCCAAGATAAGTCAGTCAAAAAGCCAGTGGCCCAATCTCCACTTCTAAAGCCACTTCAAAAGCCAGAGGATCTGACAGGCCTTGAATGTTTTTATACTTTCAGCCAATTTGACTCAATGAGGAGTGAAAGCAACAAGAATCATGTTTACTCCATTCTTTTTTCCTATAACATTTGTGAAAGTTTAGTTTGTCTTTGTTATCTTGAGGGATGGTTTTGACTCTTTGAGGTTTCTGGAAACGTGTCCCAGTTTGTAGTGGTTTAAGAGACCATGCATCCTCTTAGAAGGAAGACCTTTAAGAGGAAGAAAATGATGTTCACTACATTAACAACCTAAGTTAATTTATTTGAAGAAACATTTGATCATTTTTGTCACAATGAAAGTTTTATTAGGAACTGTAGATAAAGTAAATGTTTTGAACCAGCCTCAGCTTTTTATCAGTGAACTCTTGAGTCAAATTGGACCTCAACTTCACTGAACTGCACACCAGGACGGTTATCCCAAGATAAGTCAGTCAAAAAGCCAGTGGCCCAATCTCCACTTCTAAAGCCACTTCAAAAGCCAGAGGATCTGACAGGCCTTGAATGTTTTTATACTTTCAGCCAATTTGACTCAATGAGGAGTGAAAGCAACAAGAATCATGTTTACTCCATTCTTTTTTCCTATAACATTTGTGAAAGTTTAGTTTGTCTTTGTTATCTTGAGGGATGGTTTTGACTCTTTGAGGTTTCTGGAAACGTGTCCCAGTTTGTAGTTTGAATAGAAAAAATTCTTAATCTGAAGTCCTAAAAGCTGCCACCAACAATCAGACTCATCATTAAGGTGACTAAAGACAACAGACCTGCTGTTGTTGATGTGTTTCCTGCAGCAGCTGTTCCCACTCAGCAATCAGCTCCACCTGCACTGAGGATCATATAAAACCTGCTCCTGCAGCTTGGAGTCACTGTCAGAAGGCTCTGAACTTTGTGCAGTCTGTCAGCATTACCTGCAGCAGAATGAGGTGAGTCCATTCAGGTTCACAACTGTCCTCCTAAAAGATTAATCTGATCCTGGATCGATGTAGTCTTGTAGGGTGGACCATGTTGTGTGGAGGATAAATGTTGGAGTTTCAGCTTTGAAATGCACTGTGATCTTTATGATGTGAACCTGTAATGTCTCTACAGGGTGTTGTGGATTTCTCTCCTGCTGGTTGGAAGCATCTCCTGTCTTCCTCCACAAGGAGGTAGGTGACTCTAAACCAACCTCCACAGCTAAACGGAGCAGGTAAAGCTGTAAATGATGCTGAGACTTTTTGTTTCTGTTCAGTGAGTGGAGGTGGAAAGCCCATGAGGTATTCATCCCCACCTTCTGCACAAGCTCCATCCCAGTCGGCCTATAAACCTGCAGGACAGTACAGTGGATCCGTGGGCTACAGCGCCTATCCAGAGCAGACCAGTGGTCCTGTAGTCTACAGCGCCTATCCAGAGCAGTCCAGTGGTCCTGTAGTCTACAGCGCCTATCCAGAGCAGACCAGTGGTCCTGTAGTCTACAGTGCCTATCCAGAGCAGACCAGTGGTCCTGTAGTCTACAGTGCCTATCCAGAGCAGACCAGTGGTCCTGCAGTCTACAGCGCCTATCCAGAGCAGTCCAGTGGTCCTGTAGTCTACAGTGGCAGCACCAACACTGCTGGTGGTGAGAGTTCTCCTTATGGGGGGCAGAGTGTCCCTCAGGTCAGTCGGTATGAATATTCAGCCAGCAGCGGCCCTTACCAGCAGGTGGAGAGCTGGAGCTCTTCATCTGATACCAGCGGTGAGGATGAGCCAGTCTTCACTCCTGTAGAGGACGATGATCAGGTGTACGCTTTCAAGTCTCGTTCCCGTTACAACCGTAAGCGCCTGCTGTTTGACCAGTTCCGCTACACCCCAACAGAACCCCTTCATCTTGAAAAGCCATTATTTCCTCCCCACCATCCTGGCAGAAGGCACCATCACCAGAAGGATTACGTGAAGGGCTACTGAAGGTCTTCATTGTGAGGCTCCTTGCACTCAGGATTTCTAAAGCTGATCTGACTGTTTTGCAGATTTTCCACAATTGCCTGCTTCCAGCTCTTGCAATAAAGATTCGTATACCCTTAATGTGGTATATATTTTGATCACATGACTTGGCCTTCAAATACTTTGTCATCTGAAGTTTTGGTGAAATTCAGTACTTTACAGTCCCTCCAGGAAGTTGTGGGGATTTTGTTATTGTTGCGATCTAAAATGACTGATTTGCAGTCAAAGTTGCAATTTCTTTCAATCATTTTTCAATTTCTTTAAAGTTTTATATGCAGTTAACCTCTTTGCATGCACGCACACACAATATGTGCTGTTTCATCATGAAACAAAGACCACAAGATGATGTAACCTCCATGACAAAACAGCTGACAGCCTGTCTCAGCGTCACTCAGACGTTACGTGAGCAGCTTTACTTTCGCTTTCAGAGATTCACCTCAAAGGTTCACTGGTTCAGCAGAACGAGTTAAGAAAAGACAAGCGGTTCCTCGTGTACACTGAATACAAATGTCACGTGGTTAATCGCGTGCTTAAAAAATAAACAACATTCAAAGGAATTCACGTTAATGCTGACGGTCTGACTTATTTAAAATATTTTTCACAGAATAGCAAATCTGCCGACTTGGCACACAGTTTAGGACACATCAGTTCTTTTTAAATAAAGTTTCTCACATTGTCCAAATACAGACATTAAACAGAACTCACCTTGTCTCTTTTATCACTGACCCCCAGCCCCTGTCTGCTTCTCTTTTCATCTAATCTCCATGTTTTGTGGTCAAAGTTCTTGTCAAACGTCAATTTTCATGTATAATCCACCACGACGTGTTTGGTTCAGAACAGCTTTCCACCACTCTTGCGTAATACTTTAGGAAATTGATTTGCTCGTATTTTAGCCGTAATATCTGATGGAAACCGACCGGAGTTTAGCGGCTCTGAGCTCAAAAACCGGAAGCAAACACAGCTGGAGGCAACGGGATTGGTCAAAACTTATCCGAGTGGCTCTGATTGGTCAAAGAAGATGACGAAATCCAACAAAAACAAAGATTGAAATTTGCAGAAAAGTTGCGGTGATTGGTGAAAATTGCAAGGCCGCAACAAAGTTGCGGCAAACGGTTGAATTTGCGTTAATAGTTGCGATCGCAACTTCCTGGAGGGTCTGAATTGAATACATGAGCAGTGAAACGTCTTCAAAAGAACTAAATAAGTCCAGTTGCCTTTATTTAAAACCCTTTTTTTGGATTATCATGACCTGGATGACTGAGAACCTTCACCAGCATATACCAGTCTGTTGCTTCAAAGCATCCTTGAAGAGTTTTCTCAGTCTCCCTTGTCCATTGCATAATGGTTCTCTCAACTACCGGTAGTCTCTGGACAGCAGGTTTGTAGATGGGCTGAAGTTGTACAAGGTTGTGATCGGCCCTGCCCAGCAGGGGTGGGGGTGGGGGGGGGGTGGAAGTGTATGCATCTGGAGCATTGGCATAGAAGAGGTTGAGGGTTTTATTTTCTCTGGTTTTACAGTTCACATATAAATGTTTGAATGTGGGCAGAACAGTGGACTGTGACAGTAATAAACGCGTTAGGGCTCTGGGTCATCAGGTCAGCGGTTACAGAGCCGATGACGTCATATGCCGGTGCCGTTTCAGCATCAGGCAGAATGTAAACAATCACAATAATGGAGAACTCTCTGGGTAGGTAGTATGGTCGTAGACTGACTGCTACTATCAATGTTTTTAGTACACAGTCACTCTCACCTTGATTTGACTTGGGGAACACCAGTGGTTGTTTACGTAAAGAGCGAGTCCTCCCCCCCCTCTTCCATTGCCTGTCCGCTCATGCACTGAAATCCATTTAGGTCCACCACAGCATCGGGGATGTTTCGGTGCAGCCATGTCTCTATGTAACACATGATACAGCTCTCCTGGACAGCTCCGTCCTTGTTAGCCCCACCAGCTCCATCTTATTTGATAGGGATCTGACGTTCCACATTAAACCGACAGTTTAGTGATTTGTATTGTCACTGTTGCAGTCTTAATATTTAGGATAGCTTTTGCACCAAGCACAGACAAGTTTTGAAGTTGAGATTAAGTTTTTTGAATTATGTTTCAGTATTGAACATTCAATAGACAGAACTTACTTTTTGAAGTGGCAAAAACATTCCACAAGTTTGTGGAAAGAATCGAAGCCACTCTAGCTGAAAACCAATGTAAAGTTCAGGGTCCGTTTTCACTCAATACCAGTTTTGACCTCTGGTTCAGGATTTGTTTATTTGATGCCATTTTGTAATGGAATTCAGGTCCAGAAATGTTCAAACTGGTTTGGAAAAAAAAAAAAAAAAAATCCATTTTGCCTTTAGGTTTAGACTGCACAGCACCCCTTTCAAGGGGCAGTTTTGCATGTAATTTAGCCTCCCAGTACAGATTGATCCATTGCTAGATATGGGAAATAAGTACTGAATTTCACCAAAACTTCAGATGACAAAGTATTTGAAGGCCAAGTCACATGATCAAAATATACAAACCACATTAAGGGTATAAGAATCTTTATTGCAAGAGCTGGAAGCAGGCAATTGTGGAAAATCTGCAAAACAGTCAGATCAGCTTTAGAAATCCTGAGTGCAAGGAGCCTCACAATGAAGACCTTCAGTAGCCCTTCACGTAATCCTTCTGGTGATGGTGCCTTCTGCCAGGATGGTGGGGAGGAAATAACGGCTCCTCAAGATGAAGGGGTTCTGTTGGGGTGTAGCGGAACTGGTCAAACAGCAGGCGCTTACGGTTGTAACGGGAACGAGACTTGAAAGCGTACACCTGATCATCGTCCTCTACAGGAGTGAAGACTGGCTCATCCTCACCGCTGGTATCAGATGAAGAGCTCCAGCTCTCCACCTGCTGGTAAGGGCTGCTGCTGGCTGAATATTCATACTGACTGACCTGAGGGACACTCTGCCCCCCATAAGGAGAACTCACACCACCAGCAGTGTTGGTGCTGCCACTGTAGACTACAGGACCACTGGTCTGCTCTGGATAGGCGCTGTAGACTACAGGACCACTGGTCTGCTCTGGATAGGCGCTGTAGACTACAGGACCACTGGTCTGCTCTGGATAGGCGCTGTAGACTACAGGACCACTGGTCTGCTCTGGATAGGCGCTGTAGCCCACGGATCCACTGTACTGTCCTGCAGGTTTATAGGCCGACTGGGATGGAGCTTGTGCAGAAGGTGGGGATGAATACCTCATGGGCTTTCCACCTCCACTCACTGAACAGAAACAAAAAGTCATCAGCATCATTTACAGCTTTACCTGCTCCGTTTAGCTGTGGAGGTTGGTTTAGAGTCACCTACCTCCTTGTGGAGGAAGACAGGAGATGCTTCCAACCAGCAGGAGAGAAATCCACAACACCCTGTAGAGACATTACAGGTTCACATCATAAAGATCACAGTGCATTTCAAAGCTGAAACTCCAACATTTATCCTCCACACAACATGGTCCACCCTACAAGACTACACCGATCCAGGATCAGATTAATCTTTTAGGAGGACAGTTGTGAACCTGAATGGACTCACCTCATTCTGCTGCAGGTAATGCTGACAGACTGCACAAAGTTCAGAGCCTTCTGACAGTGACTCCAAGCTGCAGGAGCAGGTTTTATATGATCCTCAGTGCAGGTGGAGCTGATTGCTGAGTGGAAACAGCTGCTGCAGGAAACACATCAACAACAGCAGGTCTGTTGTCTTTAGTCACCTTAATGATGAGTCTGATTGTTGGTGGCAGCTTTTAGGACTTCAGATTAAGAATTATTTCTAGACAAGCTACAAACTGGGACACGTTTCCAGAAACCGCTATGAGACAGAGACCTTCATCCTAAATGGCGTGAGGGTATGGATGTTTGGACCTGGTTCAGATTTAAAGTTTCCAATGAGCAGTAGACTAAAGTTTAGAAATGTCAGTAAAATGACTGAGTTGGTCTCATAACTCATTAAACCACCTGTTAAAATGTTCATTAATCATGACAGACGGAGGTATTGAAAGAGGTGCTGGAAAGGTTGTGACTTTCTTGTGAGCTGGTTGGTTGTCAAGGATTCTGTAGCTGACCAATCATGGTTTAGGCCAGTAATAGAAACACCGACCTCATTACCATACACAGGAGAAGGAAAATGAATGTGACAAACAAATGTGGAAATGTATTTCCTAATATAGGTATTTATTTATTTCCTATTTTATTTCTGAAAGAAAAAAATATGCAATTATTTCCAATTATGTTTTCACTGTTATTAATTTATTTCCTCATTTATTTATTGGCCATTATGGCAGGATCAGTCCTCCATAAAATCATTCCTCAATAAAATCAGTCCTCCATAAGAGTCAGGCTGCAGATGAGAGAAAAAAACGAGAGAGAGAGAGGGGGGAGAGAGAGAGAGAGTTATGGTGGAGAGGAAGTGACCTGCTGTCCTGTGTGAGTCAGAGCACAGGACAGATCAGAAATCAGGCACTTGATGCATCCTGGCCAACTAAAATGATCGAGTCAGAGAATGACCCCCGTACTGATCCAATATGATCTCATCCTCCTGGGCCCATGCAGGCAAGACTGTCAGCTGGCCTGAATGATTTGTTCAAAAAGAACATTATTAAAACCAGAAGAGCACAAAAGTATGAAATGTGTGAAGATACAAGAGTTAACCTAGAATTTGATGTTGTTCTATCTAGACTAAAACCAATTTTTCTGTTAAAGATTAATTCAACCTAATAACATTGAATTTTGTTTATTATTACTGTTATAAATGAAACAATAATTACCTCCTGAAATTGCAGAGCATCCGTAAAACTGAAAAGGTCAAAAGTACATGCAGCAAATCTCCTTTTCACTGGCCATTTTTAAAAAGGGCCGACAAGATAAAGCTACTCCCAGGTAATAACAGCCCTGAACACCTCTACAATCCACCAACATCCACAGACACGCATGTGGTGTCAGTAGAAAGCTGTACAAACTCAGTTGTGAAGCTTTAGTTATGTTTTTGACCTTGTTTAGGTCAGGTTGTTTTTTACCTGAAACTCTTACAACTTCTGTTGTGACCACATTGTGGTTGTTTTTTTTATTTATTATTTATCTGATTATATTTATATTATTATAAGGTCTCCTTATGAAGACCTTATGATTTCTTAGGCCAAAACTGTGTGTGACCTGACTGCACCACATTTTTAGTGAATTGGTGGTAGGGATTTTTACCAGCAACATTTTCAGTCAGGTGAAAATCTGTCCGCCACGGACATGAATCCAGTCATTGTTCCTATACACTAATAACACAGGGCTAATTTCATCTTCATGGATGTCAACACACCATCTCCTCATATGGCATCATTAGGGAACAGCCACTAGAGACTGGGGTACCTCAAATGGAGTGGCCTGAGTGTTTTCCAGACCTGAATCCCATTGAACTATGGGATCAGCTGAGTCGTTGTGTAGAGGCTTGTAACTCTGAACCCCAGAACCTCAGTGACCTGAAGGCTGCCCTTCAATAAGAGTGGGATACGATGCCTCAGCAGACAATAAGTCAACTTATCTTAATGTCCTTTTGTGAAACTATTTTCTGCATGTGTGTTGATCATTGTTGCTGGTTGAGCTGCTGCCTGTCTTGGCCAGGACACTCTTGTGAATAAGATTTTAATCTCAAGAGTCTTTCCTGGTCAAATAAAGGTTAAATTAAAACAACAACAACTTGTGAACAGCGTTTTTCTACATTAGGACTTGAATAACTCAGAAGTTTGGTCTTAAGGTTTTTTTTATATTATTTAGTTTTTCCACATCACTTTATTTTTTGCATCCAGTCCAGGTCAGATTAATTGAAGCAGACAGTCTGTTTTACAGAATATTTTCTAACTCAGAGAGAGAGAAATTTTTCTGGAGTTGATCAAACTTTTAGTTTGACCCTTGACCTTTATTAGGACTCTGTTTACAGTTAAGATCGGATGAAAAAACTGATTCATGAGACTTTTTATTTTATAGTGAAGCAACCAGCAGACAGATCATGTCCTGTAACTTGACCTGCTGCTTTAGCTGGAAGTTATTTTGTATTTAAAAAGTATATATTTTAAAAAGGCAAAACTAACATTTGTCTCTTTCTTTCCCCGGTTGTACCAAACCATGACTTAGATTAATGACATTTATTAGTATTCATATTGGTACTCTGTATCGGCAAGTACTCAAATGTAAGTATTCATATTCATACTCAGTTTGAAAAAAATCTGGTGCATCCCTACCCACCACTGTTGTTGGCTTTTGTTTCAATAAATTGTTTAAGATGAGGAAAATCATGTGTCCACTTAAACACATTAAAAAAATGTTAGCAGGGTTTCTAATGGTTATGAATATAAATCCCACCCAGAAGAGTGTTTTATCTAAAGCTCTTAAAGCTGCAGACAATTAATACATTTCTTTACTTTTGTTTTAATATAGAAAATGTTCCAAATTAAAATTACTATTTCAAAATGTAAACATTTTTATTGACGCTGTTTGTTTTAATACTTTCAGCCAATTTGACTCAATGAGGAGTCAAAACAATAAGGATCATGTTTACTCCATTCTTTTTTCCTATAACATTTGTGAAAGTTTAGTTTGTCTTTGTTATCTTGAGGGATGGTTTTGACTAAAGACAACAGGCCTGCTGTTGTTGATGTGTTTCCTGCAGCAGCTGTTTCCACTCAGCAATCAGCTCCACCTGCACTGAGGATCATATAAAACCTGCTCCTGCAGCTTGGAGTCACTGTCAGAAGGCTCTGAACTTTGTGCAGTCTGTCAGCATTACCTGCAGCAGAATGAGGTGAGTCCATTCAGGTTCTCAACTGTCCTCCTAAAAGATTAATCTGATCCTGGATCGGTGAAGTCTTATAGGGTGGACCATGTTGTGTGGAGGGTAAATGTTGGCCAATTCTGCTCTGAAATGTGCTTTGGTCTTCTTGCTGTGAACCTGTAATGTCTCTACAGGGTGTTGTGGATTTCTCTCCTGCTGGTTGGAAGCATCTCCTGTCTTCCTCCACAAGGAGGTAGGTGACTCTAAACCAATCCCCCACCACCTGAACTGGGCAGGTAAATGATGCTGACTTGTTTCTGTTCAGTGATTGGAGGTGGAAAGCCCATGAGGTATTCATCCCCACCTTATGCACAAGCTCCATCCCAGTTGGCCTATGAGAAACGTGCAGGACAGACCAGTGGTTCTGTGGGCTACAGTGGATATCCAGAGCAGACCAGTGGCTCTGTAGTCTACAGTGGCAACACCGGGGTTGGGAGCAGCTCTTATGGGGGGCAGAGTGTCCCTCAGGTCAGTCAGTATGAATATTCAGCCAGCAGCGGCCCTTACCAGCAGGTGGAGAGCTGGAGCTCTTCATCTGATACCAGCGGTGAGGACGAGCCAGTCTTCACTCCTGTAGAGGACGATGATCAGGTGTACGCTTTCAAGTCTCGTTCCCGTTACAACCGTAAGCGCCTGCTGTTTGACCAGTTCCGCTACACCCCAACAGAACCCCTTCATCTTGAGGAGCCGTTATTTCCTCCCCACCATCCTGGCAGGAGGCACCATCACCAGAAGGATTATGTGAAGGGCTACTGATGATGATGAAATGCCTTTCAATCAATCTTTAAAGCTGATCTGACTGCATATATGCCACATTTGTTTTCAGCTCTTGCAATAAAGATTTGTACCCCTGAAATGTGTTGCTTGCATATATTCTGATCATGTGACTTTCTGTTCATAAGCCTTCTAGGTGCAGTCTAAAGTTTGGATTATATTTTCATGCTTATATGAATAGTCTATGCTGTCATGAGAACAATGCAAGACGATCTTTCCTATCATTTCAATATTTGGGTTTGTATTTAAACCCTGTTTGAATTCCTCTTGTGGGTTCCCCCTGCTCTTTGATTCATGCACATTTTATCCATCTGCTTCCCCCTCCCTGTTTATCGATGTTGTCCCCTGTTTAAATTAATTTCATCCTCCAAAGCTTTGTGGAATTTCATTTGATTCTGTGGTCTCCCTGCCCGCCAGTGAGCCAAGTTATCTCCATGTGAGCCCTGAACTCGGTATGAGTTAATCCTGCTCTGAAAAATATCAGTGGGTCGACCAGTGAAATCTGTCACTGTGATGCTCTGCTCACATATTAAACCTCCATGTGCCATTTTCATGATGCTACAGCAGGAGGAACAAGACCTGAGCATCCCTTCTGAAAAACCCTGCTTTTCTACAATCAAACAAGTCTGTATTGACAAACATTTCCATCACCACTCTGATTCATGGTTGTCAAACCTCACTTTTCTGCTCAAATTATCTGAGACAATGATTATACAGTAATAGAAGGCAGACTGCATGCAGACATCAGTTATCTTTAATTTACATCAAAGATGAACTATTGCTGGAAGTATGTTTGAATAAATGTTAAATGTCTCTTGTAGAGATGGAAAAACGGGAGAAAATGAGAATTTGTTTCATGCGGACTAAGCTTTCATGTTTGCAAAATCACAAATTAAGTCTTTAAAGTCCTGGCTGTCGGACCACTCATAGCTTCCACCGGGCTGAACCATTCCCATTTTCAGAGGGGTGATGGGGTCTCGGAGAATCTGTTAAAGTCAAATTAAGTCTCTAGGCTTGAATGAAAAACCTCATTCAGCCAGCGTCTATTTCATCATGACATAATAAGAATTTTTATTTTAAAGTAACTATTCAAATAAAAGTAGCTATTCAGAATAAAAATTTATTGTCAGTATATACGGCCCAAATGTTGATGACCCCTCATTCTTTCATTCCTTTTTTGTTGCACTCTGAACACTCAGACTGCTCACTGGTTATTGGAGGCGACTTCAACTTTGGTCTTAATGAGGAAATAGACCGGCTCAGTTCAGCTGGGGCTCAGCGCTGTTGTAAATCCACAAATATACTTAAACAGTATATGAGTGATTATGGACTTTGCAATGCATGGCGATCTCTTCACCCCAACCAGAAAGAATACACTTTTTTCTCACATGTCCACCACTCTCACTCCCGTCTGGATTATTTTCTAGTCAGCAGCTCCTTGTTGACTGACATTTCAGACACTGAGATACACGCTAAGGCGGTCAGCGATCATGCTCCTGTCTCTTTAACTCTGGTAAATAATAAAACTATTCCACCAAGTAGGAACTGGAGGTTTAATACATCACTGCTTGAGGATGATTTTATTAAGTACCGGTATTTTAAAGAAGAGTGGGCCTTATATTTAGAATATAACGACCTGCCTGAAACATCAGCATCTGTTCTCTGGGAAGCAGGGAAGGCTGTAATTAGAGGTAAAATAATGTCATTTTCAACACATAAGAAAAGAATAGAGAACAAACGAACTCAGGAATTAGAAGAAATCATTAAATCTTTAGAGACTTCCCAGGAAGAAGAAATACAGGGCAAAGTACGGAAAGCAAAGCTAGAACTAAATGAAATTATTAATTAAAAAACTCAATTTTTAGCACAAAGACTTTGAATAGAAAACTTTGAACATAGTAATAAATCAGCTAGATTTCTAGCCAACCAGTTGAAAAAAATAAAGAAAAAACAACTATATCTGCAGTTAAAGACGTGACTGGGAATACAGTTTATGATCCTGAAGGTATAAACAACACTTTCAGAGATTTTTATAAAACCTTATACTCTCCACAGGTTAACCCATCAGATAATGAGATTAATCAGTTTCTAGACAGAATAGTACTTCCTAAACTGTCAGATGATCAAGCGACGGCCCTGGGCTCACCATTAACCCCAGCTGACCTCCAGGAGGCCCTTAAAACCACGCCCAATAAGAAGGCTCCAGGTCCAGATGGATTTCCAGCTGAATTCTATAAAGAATTTTGGAACATTATGGCTCTGCCAACATTAGTCTCCTGTTAAAACCAGGTAAAGACCCTGTATTTCCTACCAGTTATCGTCCCATATCACTTATTAATGCTGATCTCAAAATCATCTGTAAAGCCCTCGCTAGAAGATTAGAGAAGGTGACTCCCCTCATAATACATCCTGATCAGACAGGCTTCATCAAAGGAAGACACTCGTCCACAAACTCACGTAGATTACTTAGTTTAATAGATTACTCTAACAGTAAAAACATTGAAACTAATATTTTATCTCTAGATGCTGAAAAAGCTTTTGATAGAGTAAACTGGAAATTTTTATTTGCAACTCTGCATAAATTGGGTTTTGGGAATTCCTTCATAAACTGGTTAAAAATATTATACAGCTCTCCAACAGCTCGTGTCAGGACAAACAACCGGACATCAGCCAGCTTCTGTCTTCAGAGGGGGACCAGGCAGGGATGTCCACTCTCCCCCTCACTGTTTGCTGTTTTTATTGAACCGCTAGCAGCAGCAATCAGGCAAAGTAAAGATATTAAAGGAATAAAATGTAAAAACATAGATCATAAAATCAGTCTTTATGCAGATGATGTATTACTGTTTCTCCAGCATTCACAATCCTCCCTCTCTCAGGTCATTGAATTGATAAACTCTTTTTCAAAAGTTTCAGATTATTCAATAAACTGGTTAAAATCTACAGTTCTTCCAATTAATTGCTCCTTCACCAACTCTCAATACACGGTTGCAGTCAGGAAATATTATTTTTTAAAATTTTTTATTAATAGATTTATTTCATTCAAAAGAAAAAAAGAGAATAAAATACAAACAAATTATCATCAATATTTACAATACAAAATTGAATGAAAAGGGGCAGAAAGAAGAAAAAAATCTTATATAATCTGCCCCCTATTACAAACAAAATTCTTAATAATTATCTACTAAAGTTACAGTATATATAAACTCATTTTAAAATTAACTTCCTTTTTCAATATTTCCAAAAATAAACACAGTCACTAACTTAGCTTACACTTTCATAATTTCTCAATATATTTGATTTGAAGCATCTTTTAAAAACATGAAGTGACTTTGATTCTTTCATTTCCATATTAAGGTTGTTCCATAATTTAACACCGTTCACTGAAATACTCCATTCCTTTGTCTTTGTTCTAAATCTAAGTTTATTAAAGATTTTATTTCCTTTCAATAAATAACTACTGACTCTTTTCACAAACATTTTCTGAATATTAGCTGGCAGACTATCTGTACTAGCTTTGTACATGTTAAGTAGTATTTTCCAATTCACCAAATCATGAAATTTTATTATTTTATATTTAAGAAATAATGGGTTAGATGAATCTCTGTAATAACTGTTATTTATAATTCTCAAAGCTCTTTTCTGCAAGATAAACAATGGTTGTGTGTATGTTTTATATGTGGGTCCCCAGATTTCTGTACAGTAAGTTAAGTATGGTACAATCAATGAGTTATACAATGTTAACAGACCAGAACTATTCAACAAAAAACTCTATGACTCTATGAAGTACTGTGATGGCTTTGGCTATTTTTCCTTTTATATAACTAATGTGTGACTTCCAGGTCTTACTTAGGTGTTAATATCTCTCCTAGACTGGCAGATTTAACTGAACTAAATCACATCCCACTCTTAAAGAAAGTGGAAGATGATCTGGTCAGATGGAAATTTCTACCTAGCTCAAACATTAAATGAAATGCTTGCTTTAAAAGCACTAACATCAGCTCTTCTCTGGCAGCATGATGGGAGTATCTGAAAATGACTGAGTCTTAATCCATGCAGGCGTACACCCATCTGGAACAATCCTGACATCCTACAAAACAACAATATGATCAACTTCTCAGACTGGAGGAGTAAAGGAATCGTATACCTGGAACATTTCTTTGAGGTAACTGATTTTATCCCATTTAACAGAAAAGTCTCACAATATGGAGTTGACAAGAATAGATTTTTAGAATATCAGCAAATTAAATCTATAATAAAACATAAATTTAAGCTTAATAGAATAGAGCTACAAACACCATCAAGTGTATTAGATTTCCTTAATCTCAAATCTCCTAAGATACTGTCTAAAATATATAGGTTACTGACTAAAGTAGATGACTCAATATCTCTTCCTATAGCTAAGTGGGAGGCAGACCTATCAGTCAGTTATGACCAAAACTTCTGGTCTCAGACATGTTTAAAACCTTTTAGAATGACTAGAAACCCTAGTTTACAATTAATCTAATATGTAGAGTTCACTTTACAGGTCATCGGATGTTCAGGATGGGTTATGCACCATCTGAAATTTGTACAAGCTACACAGACAACAGCCCTGACACCTATATTCATGCACTTTGGTTTTGTCCACCTGTGCAGAGATTTTGGTCCTGGATATGTGAAGATCTGTCAAAGTGTCTGAAATGTAATATTCCAGCTTCCCCTCCAGTTTGCTTACTGGGAGACTTAGATGATGTCATCACAGAGATTAATTCAGCTCACATGGTTCTAACTGCCCTATGCATCGCTAAGAAAACGATCCTCATAAACTGGAAAAACAAAAATAATCTTAGTTTGAACCAGTATAGGAATCTGTTGTTGGACTATATTAACCTTGAGACGACCTCTGCCTCCGCTCCAAATAAATCTCTCTGGGCAACTTTGATCAGTTCCATCACATAGTAAGGATGGGGGGGGGGGTTCTGGACTTTGTCCCCCGGGGCGGTGTAGTGGGTGTGGGGGGGTGTCTGGGTTTTGGGCGTCTGGGGGTCGCCTGGGGCTTGGCCCGTTGGGGGGGTCTGACGTTAAGGCTGCGTCTCCTGCCGGGGTGGCGTTTTGGCTGCCTCGTGGTGTCCCTCTGGCGGCTGTGTCTGGGGTCTGGGGTGCTCTGCGGCGGTGGCTGCAGGTAGCTGCTGGGTGGCTGGGTCATTCCAGGGGGGTCTGGGGGCTCGGGTTCTGGGGCGGGCCGTCTCTGGGTGGGGCCTGAGATGGTCCCGGGGGCCCATGTTCTGCTTGGCACGTTGCCGGTGGGGGGGCTGGTGTCTGTCCCGGTGCCTGGCCCTGGCTCTGGGGCCTTGGTACCACCTAGCCAAATGGGGCTGGTTCCATCTGCGCTGGGGGGGGAAGAGTCTTGGGTCTGGGGGAGTGGGGTACTTTGTCTGGGTGTCTATGTCCTATTTAAGTTTGTAAATTACTATGTGCGTGATTGAGGGGGGGGTATAGTTACCCTGCTGGGGTGGGGGTGGGGGACTCCGTGGGTTCCGTGGCACCGAGTGGGGCTCCTGCCGGGAGCCTGAAGGATGGGCCGGCGATTTGTAGAGACTATCCCCCCTGGCTGCGCCTCGGCATTGGTGGTGCCTTTCTCCAGTGGCGTATTGGGGTTTCTCGGGGTCTGGGTCTGGGTGCTGGGGGCATCTGCCTGCTCTCCCTCCTGTGGTCTCCCTGGTGGGTTGGTGCCCTGGGTGGCCTCTGGGCGTCTGGGGCCCGGACCTCCTCCGCATCCTCCATGGGCCTTGGGGGCGGGTCTGTGGCTCCTCGAACTTATTATTGAATGTTTCAATAGAGAAACCTTACATAAACAAGCGCGCATATATACACACAGGTGATCACAAGGTGCTCACATAAAGACGGACTCAGGTGTTTTCAGACACATTGACTGGGGCTGTGGTTGACACTGAACTCTCTTGAACTGGTGTAAACGTATACATTTGAAGAATATCACAACTGTTGTGTATTCATATGCTGTTTGTTGCTGTTGTATCTTTTCTCCCTGTTTTGTTTGCTTGTTTGTTTGTGCTTTATTTGCAGGTCTAGAAGTGGATTCTTCAGGTCTCTTGTTCTCGTCTTTTTCTATTTACTTTCTCCCCCATCCCTCTTTCTGTACCCTTCCCTTCACTTTCAGACTCCGTGTCCAATCAACCATAAAAATATTCTAATAAAGATTTTGGGGGTTATATTTAAACAAAAATCAGGAGGAGTTTTATAGCAGTGGCTGTAACCTCTCACCTGAAACAGCAACACTGTTGGGCTTGTTTTTGGCACTCAGACATTATTCTGTTTGCTCCACAGCCGGACAGGACACGGGGTAAAAAAAAAAAAGAATTTTTATTTTTAAAACATTCAAATGTAACATTTCCATTCCAGGCTTTTTGGGGCCCCTTCCAGCAGTGGACCCTACATGGTACCCTTTACCCCCCAGTTGTATGCCCCTGCCCAAGTCCTGCCAAACATTTATTTTTAAAAGTTAGAAGCACAGCTTGATAACAGAGGAGTAACAACTAAGTACTATAATATTGCAGCAAACTGCTGTTTAAAATGATGGCGTACTAGTGTTGACATCACTAGATTAGATCAATAAACTAACAATAGCCAAGTGGTTGGACGCTCACGGTTCAGGGCCGCACCGGGGAAACTCAGAGGATGAGCCAGTCCTACAGTCCAGAGTTCATGACTCCCTTCACCCCCCGAGCTCCTTCTCACCCAAACCCGGTGGTCGGCTCGACCCACGGGCTGACCCAGCTGACAGCGCTGGACTTAAACACAGCAGGCCCTTCTTCCAGCTGCGACGATCCAGCTCTATGGCTGAAGCACCACCAGCGTCAGGGACCAGCACCAGGTTCAGAGGGGCTGAACCTGGTGCAGGTCCGCCTTCTGGTGCAGCTCCACCTTTCGGGTTCTGCAGCGAGCAGCCTCTCAAAGTGCCACTAACATGAGGAGCAATGAGCTATATGTACCTCAATTCATTAATTATGCCAACCTGGGACAATGGAGAAACCCGACATTCTTGAACGGTAACATGATCACTACAAGCATAACTCGGGGTTACAACCAAACTCCATCACTGACTGCAGCAGAATAAAACTACCTACCGTACACATGCCACCTCCAAACATCACCACCTGGCCGAACGCCGAGCCAGGTCAAAGCGGAAACACAAGGTCTGCCGGAACTTCTGACCAGCAACACAGAACTGGCACTTATTACAACATGCGTCTCAGCCACGCCTTGGTGTAGAAATAGAACTGTTGCATATCTTTAGCGTCGTGGCGTGGACCAGCACACACACCTGGGACACGACGTGGTGCTCCACATGATGAGACCACTCTCACTCACTATAATTTTGTTTTGAAATCACGGCTTGGGCGCAGCGCTGAGATCTCCTGTGGGACCCAGGCTTTAGAAACAGCTTTTGTCTTCATGCTAGACGACCTGCAGCGGTACCTGACCTCCCTACAGGCACTGATGTCATCATCTTCCATGGGTCAGGGAGCATTGATGCTGGACGAGGGACCAGTGAGTTTCAGTGCTGTTCACCGGTAAAAGCCCACCCTGAGCAGAAAAGATGGCTGCCAATGATGTTGGAGATGTAAAGGAAAGTGCTTTGCATTAATCACTGTTGTCACCAGACCAGCCTTTGGTGGCGGTGTTGCAGTGTGGGCAGGTGTGTCTAGAAAATCAAGAACTGCCCTATGCTCTGTGAATGGCACAGTGACGAGCCCATTTGAACTTTTAAAATGTAAGCAGTTATTTTTATTGATGCTGTTTTTTTATACGTTCAACCAATTTGACTCAATGAGGAGTCAAAGCAATAAGGATCATATTTACTCATTCTAGTTCTCATTTTATTTGTGAAAGTTGAGTTTCTTGGGATACTAGTTTCTTAGTATCTTGAGGCATGGTTTTGACTCTTTGAGGTTTCTGGAAATATGTCCCAGTTTGTAGTTTGGCTAGAAATAATTCTTAATCTGAAGTCCTAAAAGCTGCCACCAACAATCAGACTCATCATTAAGGTGACTAAAGACAACAGACCTGCTGTTGTTGATGTGTTTTCTGCAGCAGCTGTTTCCACTCAGCAATCAGCTCCACCTGCACTGAGGATCATACAAAACCTGCTCCTGCAGTTTGGAGTCACTGTCAGAAGGCTCTGAACTTTGTGCAGTCTGTCAGCATTACCTGCAGCAGAATGAGGTGAGTCCATTCAGGTTCACAACTGTCCTCCTAAAAGATTAATCTGATCCTGGATCAGAGTAGTCTTATGGGGTGGACCATGTTGTGTGGATGGTAAATGTTGGGTGATTCTGCTCTGAAATGTGCTTTGGTCTTCTTGATTTGAACCTGTAATGTCTCTACAGGGTGGTGTGGATTTCTCTCCTGATTGGAAGCATCTCCTGTTTTCCTCCACAAGGAGGTAGGTGACTCTAAACCACAGCTGAACTGAGCAAGTAAAGCTGTAAATGATGCTGACCTTTTTGTTTCTGTTCAGTGAATGGAGGTGGGAAGCCCATGTGGTGGTATTCATCTTCACCTTCTGAACAAGCTCCATCTCAATCGGCCTATGAGAAAGCTGCAGGTCAGCTCAGTGAATCTGTGGGCTACAGTGGCTATCCAGGACAGTCCAGAGGATCTGTGGGCTACAGTGGCTATCCAGGACAGACCAGTGGTCCCGTGGGCTACAGTGGCTATCAAGGACAGTCCAGAGGATCTGTGGGCTACAGTGGCTATCCAGGACAGTCCAGTGGTTCCATGGGCTACAGTGGCTATCCAGGACAGTCCAGTGGTCCTGTGGGCTACAGTGGTGGCACCAACACTGGGGTTGGGAGTGGTTCTTATGGGGGACAGAGTGTCCCTCAGGTCAGTCGGTATGGATCTTCAGCCAGCAGTGGCCCTTACCAGCAGGTGGAGAGCTGGAGCTCTTCATCTGATACCAGCGGTGAGAACGAGCCAGTCTTCACTACTGTAGAGGACAAGGATCAGGTGTACGCTTTCAAGTCTCGTTCCCGTTACAACCGTAAGCGCCTGCTGTTTGACCAGTTCCGCTACACCCCAACAGAACCCCTTCATCCTGAGAAGCCATTATTTCCTCCCCACCGGCCTGGCAGGAGGCACCATCACCAAAAGGATTATGTGAAGCGCTACTGAAGATCATGTTAAGCCATTATTTCCTCCCCATCACCACAATGAGAAGGCCTCTGAAGCCTTCAGTCAAAGGCTACTGAAGGTCGTTGTGGCGATCCCTCTAACTGATGGCTGGACTCTTTTACTGTGTATATACTTGGCTCTTAATAAATTACTTGAACTGCTGACATGATTGACTTGTCTGGGAATTCTGGTTAAAACATGACTTATGAGAACATCAGTTTTAGAACACTGAAAAGATTAAATTTGGATCCAACTGATCATTTAAATACATTGTAAACTATATTGAGGAAGATGAATGCAAATGATTTCAGGTCTGTAATCCATAAAAAGCCAAAGCTAATCACCAGGGTGTTAAAGCTGGAAACATTTTATGAGACCTGGCTCAAGTAGATAAGGTGGAGGGCTATATGAACAGGATAAGGTCATGTGGAGATGTAGTGCTACACATGCAAACACCCAATGGTGTCAAGTTGTATGACTTAATATGTGAGATTCATGCATTAAAACAAATGTGCAACATTGTTTCCTAACATCAAAAGGTATTTATAGGTGGCAAAACTTGGTCTCCTCAGCCTTTTCTACTCGAGTGGTTCATCACTCAAAAGAAATCAGCTGTTCAGAGACATGCAGGAATCATGAGCTAAAAACACTGGTGCTAGCATAACAGCTAGTGACACTGGGTTAGCCCAGCCCTTGTGAGATGTGACTGAGACTTCAGGGGCACCAGACCAGAGACTCTGAAGTTGCAAACGTAGTGTTCTGGATCCAAGCAGCAGATGAGGCTGAGTGACTTTTAACCCTGTAAAGGTCATACTGGCTCAAGGAAAATACTTTATATGAATGCTTTTTAGTGTGCCCTATAAGGAATAGATTTAACTTTATTTTTGGAACATCTGGCCTCAGAAGTTACTTTAAAACAGGCCTTCTTCAACCAGTCATAAATTCCTTCCCTTGGCCTATCATTCCCCACCATATGGCCTTCAACATGTGACACTGAATCGGCACAAATGCTATTTATGTAATTTAAAGCTATTTGAATATGTTAAATGAAAATGTTAAATTAGTTGAAATATTTTTTAAAGCATTTTCTTACAGGATTAAGTCACGTTTTGTCCTGTTAAACTCTACTGTTCCAATGCAGAAACTCTGAAAACATGCATAATATTTTTAACTTCCTTGTTGTTAAAGCTTCTGTAAATGTGTATTTTAATTGAACACTTTATAGACCCTAGCATAGATTGTTTAAATGTTGAAGACTTTTAGACTAAGTTGATTTAACTTGACTTTATTTTTATTTAAAAATGCATTCATTCTTTCACTTTTTTCCTTCACTTTAAACAAAGCTGACATGTCTAATTTCCTATAATTGTTTAAGATTTATAAAGCAGTATTTCATGAGTATATATAATATATTTCAGGTTGTGGATTTTGTTTCTGGAAGCATCGCCTGTTTTCCTCATCGGAGCGGTAAGCTGACTTCAGTCAAACCATCACCACCGAGTCTTCATGAAGTCTGATTCCTCTTTAGGCGGTTGGAGATCAAACGAGTGGTCGTATTTTCCATCACCTGTTTCCTTTGGAAGAGTTCCATTCAAGCCCAGTAATGAGAAACCCACTGAAGAGCCACACAGAAACCCTGGACTCTACGGCACCAACATGGCCGGTGCTGGTCAGGTTCAGCAGCTCGGACCTGAAGATCTAGGAGTCGACTTTGCTGGGTTTTCAACCAGAAGTGACTCGTACCAGTTTGGAGAGGACAACTGGAGTTTTGTTCCCAGTGATGAAGAGGATGAGCCCTTCTTCACTGACATGTCTGTTCAACATCCAGTCTTTTATCTTGACACTTATTCAAACTAACAACAAAGGTAGTCGTTCAGGCCCGCTTCAGTCCAAAAGGGTCAGTTAAGAACCAAGTCTTAACAAACCCAGAGCTGAAACGTGGCTTTGGAAGTTGTTTTGATTAAAGTTTATGATTATCTTGCTTGTTTGTTTTGCTTTGTATTTTCAAGGTTTTTAAAGTACTTGACTTTTAAATAGTGCTTGAAAAGGCGAAATCAGCTGTAGCACAATAAAATGTACTTTGAAAGAATCATTTTAAGAATGCATGTATTGCATCACCAACACAAGGTGCTGGAAAATGCGTCTTTAAAATGTTTGATTTTAGGAGAGATGTAAGAACCTTGAGGCATTTAAGAGTCTGGTGAAGAGAAAACATTTTTCTGAACAAAAAATATAATTTTTGTGAAACTGATAACTCATTATTTGATGCAAGACTTTATCGGTCATTACTTTATTATTAAATTTCAGCTGATGGCCTTTTCTGCCTCACTTTATACTCTCTGCATTAGTGAATTGCTTGTAATGTTACTGATCCCGTCACGCCCCAATGATCAGCACCTCGAACAGAGCCGGTGCTCTGCCATCAGCACCATGGAGAGAAGCACGAGAGCCGCATCCCTGGGTCCAATTCTCCATCAGGACAGCTTAAGATGCTCTGGCCAGTTGTTCAGGGGACGCAGACTGGTTCTGTGGTCCCCCTGGGTGGTTCTGTGGTCCCCCTGGGTGGTTCTGTGGTCCCCCTGGGTGGTTCTGTGGTCCCCCTGGTGGTTCTGTGGTCCCCTGGGTGGTTCTGTGGTTCCCCTGGGTGGTTCTGTGGTCCCCCTGATGGTTCTCTGGTCCCCTGGGTGGTTCTGTGGTCCCCTGGGTGGTTCTGTGGTCCCCCTGGGTGGTTCTGTGTTCCCCCTGGTGGTTCTGTGGTCCCCTGGGTGGTTCTGTGGTCCCCCTGGGTGGTTCTGTGGTCCCCTGGGTGGTTCTGTGGTCCCCCTGAGTGGTTCTGTGGTCCCCCTGGGTGGTTCTGTGGTCCCCCTGGTGGTGTGTCTGTGTAGAGAGACTAAGAGTTGGGAGGCTAGACAGTTTATTAAGTGTTGTGTAGCTTTGTGTATCTTTTTGGCGTCTCTAACCTCTCCAGATTTTACCTTAGTATTAAATTTCCTTTTGTTTTAGTTCTTGTAGTCCTGTTATGGTAGTTTGGTTAGAAGAGTGATTTTTAGTTGTTTATCCTCTTTCAGCGGGGTTGTTTTTGTTTTAGGGAAGGTTTTGTGTTTTTTCTTCCTGTTCCTGAGGACTAAATAAACAGATTATTTGCTTTGAACTCCTGATTTTGTCATGATCCCCTGTCTGGTCTGTTTAGTTCTTGTCTGGTCTGGTTAGTCTTGTCTGTTTCCCCTGTTGTTCCTTGCTCCTGCTCTCGCCCCTCCCTCACGTGTCAAGTATCTCCAGGTGTTTCTTGTTCCGTTGATTTCTACCACAGTATTTAAACCCTTCTGTTTCTTGTCTCGTCCTCGGTTCATCTGTTTCTGTTCCTGCTCTGTTTCTGTCAGTCATAGTCCTGTCCAGTTTATTTAATAAAAACCTTCATTTTTGGATTACCTCCGTCTCCTGCCTCCTGCTTACCAGCACCTTGGGTCCTTCTGCCTGATCACAGCCACAGCATCGTGACAGATTTGTTTAGTTGATTTCACTGTTTAGTGTTGGTCCCCTGTTTTTTACTCCTATGGTCGTAACAAATGTTTTAAAAGATGTAGAAAGTTTTAAATAAATATCTCACTGCCAAGTTTACATTTTTAAATAAATAATTCACCATGATTAAATTCAAAACTATGGAAATGTCACAGATTGATTAAAAAAGAAGCCAAACAAAGCATTTTCAAAGCACAACTTTTAATTTAGCCTAACTTTAAAGCGGCTCTCTGGAGCATTTTTCTCTGTATCAAAGTTTTCAAAATGTTTTAAATGATATTTCAGGTCTAAACTATGATCTATGGGTTGAGTTCCACAACATCTGTCATTCTGATGAAGACCCTCCTTCCTCCTAGAGACCCCTTCCATTATTTCTTGCCGCCGACATTTTTTAGCCAATGAAATTCAAATGTCTGCATTCTCTCAACATGCACGCGCATCGACCAAACCTGTACCAGTAGGGGGCGATGTCGTACAGGACGCTCCGTGTGTTTCTCTGTTTGCGTCTCAGCCTCACGGCTCATTTCTACTAAAAACCTACCCATTCTCCAGCTAAAGATGGATTTATTTTAATTTTTAAACCTTTCACCTCACAGAATGGCAAGGCTTGACAGGATTATGCGTTTATTTTGGTCAGAAAGTTCATCCAGGGCCGAGTCAAGTTCAGCTTCAGAGTCCAGCAGCAGCTCTCTGCTAACAGAGCTAATATCAGAAGCAGCAGGGACAGAGAGGGCTCATCAGACCCTTGTAGTGTTGGAATAAGATTGTGAACTGTGAGTGATTAAACCCTACACATTGAGCGGTACAGTTCATGCCCGCAACGTATATGCGCCGCGTGCACGCGCGCACACGCGACCGGACGCGCGTGTCGAGATGTTTTGAGGAGGAGCCTTTGGACGCTAGATTCAAAAACTGCTCTCTTGATGAAATAATCCAGAATGCGGCTTTAATGTATTTATATTTTGTATAAACCAACAGGTTATGATAGTAACACATTACCAAAACACAGAGCGTCTGGAAACAGATGAGCATGCAGTTCCTCTGTTTGAATTAAACATGCATCTTGTTGTGATTTTAAATCAAATTTGACTTATTTCTTAAATGGTTTTAAAAAGCACAGTGCATGGGGCTTCTGGCCTCAGGGGCGGTTCTAGGGAGTGGGCCAGGGCCCCCCTGACAACAAGCTTAGCCCCCCTGTGGCCCCTGCTAAGTGCTGAGTTTTTTAGATTGTGCCCCTGTAAAAAAGCAGCTGGACCTAGCCTGGCCCCCCCTCTAATGTTGGTCTAGAACTGCCACTGTCTGGCCTTTAGGGGCTTCAGCCCAGCTAATGGGCTTTTTGCTGAATCAACAAGGCAGCATGATTATTCCAGTTCTAAGATATTTCAGAACAGGCTTACATTTTCAGACCAAAGCTATCTCAGCATATTTATGATTTGCCCTCCACACACATGGGGAAAAAACAAAATAACAGCAGTTAATTAAATGACACCACTGGAGCAAACTTTTTTGAAGCCATATGAATGCCATGTTTCAAATGTCTCAGGATTTCACAAAGTGAATCAAGTTGCAACAGGGTTTTGATTTTGGTTGATAAAAGCTTAGACAAACATGCTTTTCTATTACTTGTTTAATGAAAGAGAAGCACTTTCATCATGACAGAAGTTACACTCAGTTATATTTTTTGCTGCACTGACCTTAAAAATAATAGAAAACGACGCTGCATCAGTCTTGTACAAAGCATCATATCTCTGATACTGTACATAAATGCAGGTTCTTTAGTACTTTATTTACAATAGTACAACCACTACAAAGTACGGACTTGAAAAGAAACTATAGGAACAACTAGATGAGACCATTAACAATCTGAAAACAAGGATAAACAGTTAACTGGTGTGTTTTTGTCTTTGGCTTCTGCTTATACTGGAAAACAGTTGCCCTCTTATGGCCGATTTGTGACATCACAACAAACGTATGGTAGCAAAAGAACTGACTTTCCTAACGTTTGCTTTGCACTATCTATGAAAGAAATCAAAATAAAACAATCCGTGTGAATCTGTGTATCATTCGTTCTTTCCATTTTCAATTGAAAACCACTAATCAAAAAATAATAAGTGATTTAATTTTTTGTTATTCGTTGTTGAAACGGATACAAAACATTTAATGCTTTCAATTCTAGTCTCGGATAAAAAAAAATACAAGGTGGCACAAAGGGGCAGAAGGAAATTTAAGAAAGAATTTGATTTAAGTATTTCATTGCTCAGGTTTACTTTACCAGGTGTTACATTGATATGAGTTCCCCCGTCTAGATGTGTTCCCGCACCAGTTTGGCAGGGCGCTCTCCTTGTTAAATTGTCCTCAGAACTATCTGACACAGCCGTCAGGATAAGTTCCACCTGTATGAAAGTACAAAGTAAAACTGAAAAGAATAAGAAAAAACAAAAGCTCATTATAAATCAAGGCAGTAATGTTTGAAAACAATTAGCTAAAGAAGTGAGGTGTATTTAGCAGGAATGGTAATACAAAGCAGTGAACTATCTTGTGACTTTTTGGTCTTTGGTTTCTGCATTTGCTGAAAAACACACGCCCTCTTGTGGCGGTTTCCTGACATTACAACATTATTAGTTTACTGAACGCTCTGTTAGAGAAATAACACGAATGATCAAAAAATTTAATAAATAAAATATATTATAATTCACTTCAATGTTATTTCACCTCATATTCAATTTAATACACATTAAATCACTTTAAATTTAAGACGACCAATAATTTTAAATAAAGTAGTAGATCAACAAATTGAGGTAGGTGAATTTAGCACTGATGACAGTACAAGGCAGCTCTCACCCTCTTGTGGCCATAAAGTGAAATTACAACAAACATTATTTACAGCACTTCTAGTTAAAAAACCTTGAAAAATAAACATGTTTGACTTTTCACTGGTCTTTAACAATTGCAGTATTTTAACATATCCTATGTATGGTTGAATAATAGTTTAAACTGAGAGAATTAGTGTTCTTTAATTTACTGTTTATTTTTCAAGTTTTAACTAGAAGTGCTAATGTTGTAATTGTACCTTATTGCCACAAGAGGACGACAAACTTCCTTATACTGTTGTCAGTGCTAAAGTACTGAAAAACTTCTCTGTGGGTTGTAAGAAAAGCCTATTTTACAGTTTGTTGTAATGTCACAATTTCGCCACAAGAGGGCAACATTTGATTGTAAGAGAAGCTTATTTCAAAGGTTGTTGTAATGTCACAATTTCGCCACAAGAGGGCAACATCTGATTGTAAGAAATGCCTATTTTGAAGTTTGTTGTAGTGTCAGTATTTCACTACAAGAGGGCAACATCTGATTGTAAGAAAAGCCTATTTTGAAGTTTGTTGTAATGTCACTATTTTGCCACAAGGGGGCAACATCTGGACGTAAGAAAAGCTTAGTTTGAAGTTTGTTGTAATGTCACTGTTTCACCACAAGAGGGCAACATCTGATTGTAGGAAAAGCCTATTTTGAAGTTTGTTGTAATGTTACAATTTCACCACAAGAGGGCAACATCTGATTGTAATAAAAGCCTATTTTGAAGTTTGTTGTAATGTCACAATTTCACCACAAGAGGGCAACATCTGATTGTAGGAAAAGCCTATTTTGAAGTTTGTTGTAATGTCACAATTTCGCCACAAGAGGGCAACATCTGATTGTAAGAAAAGCCTATTTCGAAGGTTGTTGTAATGTCATTATTTCACCACAAGAGGGCAACATCTGATTGTAAGAATAGCTTAGTTTGAAGCTTGCTGTAATAACACTACTTCACCACAAGAGGGCAGCAGCTGTCCATTGAAAGCAGAAGCCAAAGATCATACAATCACAGGATGTTTCACTGCTTCTGGCGTTTGTCCTCACTTGAACAGCTCAGCTGGCCTTTAAAGTGATAATATGCAGTTTTGCTTGTTTTGGGCTCCCTCTGGTGTCCGTTTTAAATC
This sequence comes from Callopanchax toddi, assembly GCA_006937965.1. Taxonomy (NCBI): domain Eukaryota; kingdom Metazoa; phylum Chordata; class Actinopteri; order Cyprinodontiformes; family Nothobranchiidae; genus Callopanchax; species Callopanchax toddi. The sequence continues at coordinate 618,991 of SSNR01000348.1, forward strand.
ACTGCATTAAACAAGTTACCAGATCGTTTCAGCTTCTAAACGCCAATATCTACCTGTTGAAATGTTTCCTCAGCCTTCATAGCTTTCTACAGGAGCGGTTATTTACTCTTTCAAAGAAATCAGCTGTGTTCAAGCAGGGAGAGATTGAAAAAAAGCAGGAATCATGAGCTAAAAACACTCCAGCGTTAGCATAACAGCTAGCCACTTTGGGTTAGCCTAACCCTCGTGAGACACGTGACTTCCTGGGTACCGGGACGGCGACGGAGATCTTGCAATCGTGGATTTCCGGCTGTAATCACCAGATGGGGCTAAGTGACTTTTCATTAACTCTGTAAAGGGTCATATTAGCACACACTGGCTCAAGGAAAAAATTTAAAAATATGAAAAAGTTGCATATTATCACTTTAATGTGAGCTTCACCTTCGCCCAAAACCAACTTAAAAACAAGATGATAATTTATTGTGTCTATTGTTTAAATAAATCATAATATTGTCTCCAAATATCTACTACTTTATTTATAATTAAAGATCATTTCAAATTTGGAGTGATTTTATGTGTATTAAACTGATCATATGGTGGGATAACATTGAAGTCAATTTATTATATATATTTTTAATTAAAATATTTGATCATTTGTGTCATTTGTCCAACAGAACGTGCAGTAAAAGAAAAAAGATCATTATAAATCAAGATAATAATGTCTGAAACAACTAGCTAAGAAAGAGAGGTGTATTTTATTTAGCAAGGATGGTAGAACAAAGCAGTGAACTATCTTGTGACTTTTTGGTCTTTGGCTTCTTCTTCTGCTGACAAACACACGCCCTCTTGTGGCGGTTTCCTGACATTACAACATTATTAGTATACAGCACGTTCTGTTGGACAAATGACAAAAATGTTCAAATAATTTAATTTAAAAATATACATAATAATTGACTTCAATGTTATCCTACCATATGATCAATTTAATACACATAACATGATCACTAACCTAGTAAACTAGACCATCAGTTTTGCTCTGCTTACTTTATATATTTATGAGGGAGGGATGGGAACGTGGTTTCTGTGGGGTCATTTTAACTTGTAAAGCACCTTGTGTTACAATTTTTATTTGTATGAAAGGCGCTTTATTAAAGCTAAAGTTAAAGTTTCAAAGCACATCAACAATTTGCAGACTAAGATTAAATCTAAAATCAGCTTCCTCTACAGAATGCGTTCCTCTTTCATTTCACCTGCAAGGAAAACATTGGTGCAAATGACCATTCTCCCAATGTTTGATTACGGTGATGTCATTTACAGATCAGCATCCAGAAGTTTGCTTCATAAGCTTGATGTTCTTTACCACTCTGCCATCCGGTTTGTTACAAAAGCTCATTTTAAAACTCACCACTGTTCTCTGTATTCTTCTCTTAACTGGCCATCATTGTTCACCCGTCGTAAAATCCACTGGTTTATCCTGATTTACAAAACTCTCCTCGGTTTGTCTCCTCCCTACTTGCAACAGCTGTTGCATTTTTCATCCCCTGCATACAATACTCGATCTGCAAACCTGATTTTGTTAACAGTTCCTAAAACTGCTTCTGCATCAGGATTGTTGTCCTTTCAGTCTGCTGCTGCCAGAGACTGGAATGACCTGCAGAAAACCCAAAAACTGGACACGTTGATCTTAAAGGCAGCTTTTCAAGCTGGGATCACAGAACATTTTAAAGATACCTGCTGCTGTCACTTAGACTGACACCTCATTTTTTATGGCTGCTCTTCTGATCTTGTGTTTATAAAATTGCTTTTGTGTGTGTGTGTGTGTGTGTGTGTGTGTGTGTGTGTGTGTGTGTGTGTGTGTGTGTGTGTGTGTGTGTGTTCATGATTTTTGTAAATGTAACTTTTTACTATTTTTAAAATGTTTCTAATTCATGTTATTTTAAATTGTTTTTATATTGTAGCCCTTTTCCTTTCTCCCTCAAAAGACATTGCCAGGCCACAGTTGTAAATAAGAAATTTGTTCTTAATCTGTTTTGCCTGGTTAAGTAAAGGTATTATTATTATTATTATTATTATTATTATTATTATTATTATTATTATTATTATTATTATTATTATTATTATTATTATATAGACAGACTGGCTTGCCAAGCCACTGCCACCCCTGGGTTTTTGTGATATTTAGACTTTTTATACAACTTAACAATTAAAAATGTACTGACAGCAAGCTATTTTTAAAATACTGATCTTAAAACAAAATTGATCCATAAACAAAAACTAAATTACCATGCTTGTTTTACTTTTATATATAAATATTGTTTTGTTTAACTTTTTTCCTTGTAACTTGAACGCAGCGCGAGAACAGCCAATCATTTCCTCTCAAAGTATAGCTGCGTGATGACGTTGATTATCAGCGTCTCTTTGGTATGTTTGTAGCTCAAGGAACGTGCCCGGTAAAATAAATGTATATTTTTAGATAGAAGACTAAGTTCTGTAAATTATTTTAGACCCATGATGAAAAGTCGACTTTCTGAAATGACTCCTGAGATTTTCTCGCTGATAAATATCCTCACCAGACCCGTTAGCGGTAAGTTCGTATCGGACACATCAACAAGCTAACTACGTTAAATAAATGTTTGCCGGAGTTTTAAATATTTTTTCTTCTAAAATCCAGACATGTAAAGAAGAAACATTGTTTTTCTGTGCATTGAAACCCCGTCAGATATCAGATTCCAGGTTAGAGTTAAAACTAAGATGCTTAAACAGAATGTAAGGTCAAATAAACCTGATCTACAGAGAGGCAGATTCTTTATTATGACCAAAGTAGTTGACTTTATTACTTATATTAATGGAATTTTCTTGAGTATTTCGAGGTTTATTTCATAGTAAACTCGAATTTGGCCAAATGGTTTTGAGAATCATTCAAAGGGTTAGGGTTAGCCCTGTAACCCTTTACATTTTTTCTATTATTTATCTCTTAAAAACAAAATGTGCACGACTGTCCTAATTTTTGTGCAATGACATTGCACACCCTACATGACCTAGTCAGGTATATGACGTCATAGAAGTGTCATACTTACCAATTCAGTGGGATTTCAGCTGAAACTTTGTTCATTTTTATTTTCACAAGTTTTGTGTCTCTACCTGGTTACCAACATTTGCACTGAGGATCCGGAAGTTTACAGCAGCATAACTAAAGGGATGGGTCAGGTAATCTGAGTCACTGTGATACAGAACCTGAACTTCTACTTCTTTCTGCTGTTTAATACTTTTAGAAGCCAAGCAAGCTTAAAGCGGCTCTCTGGAGCATTTTTCTCTGTATCAAAGTTTTCTAAATGTTTTAAATGATATTTCAGGTCTAAACTATGATCTATGGGTTGAGTTCCACAACATCTGTCATTCTGATGAAGACCCTCTCCTTCCTCCTAGAGACCCCTTTCCATTTTTTCTTGCCGCCGACATTTTTCAGCCAATGAAATTCAAATGTCTGCATTCTCTCAACATGCACGCGCATCGACCAAACCTGTACCAGTAGGGGGCGCTGTCGTACAGGACGCTCCTTGTGTTTCTCTGCCATCTCAGCCGTTCACTGAGGACTCACGGCTCATTTCTACTAAAAACCTACCCATTCTCCAGCTAAAGATGGATTTATTTTAATTTTTAAACCTTTCACCTCACAGAATGGCAAGGCTTGACAGGATTATGTGTTTATTTTGGTCAGAAAGTTCATCCAGGGCCGAGTCAAGTTCAGCTTCAGAGTCCAGCAGCAGCTCGGTGCTAACAGAGCTAATATCAGAAGCAGCAGGGACAGAGAGGGCTCATCAGACCCTCGTAGTATTGTTGGAATAAGATTGTGAACTGTGAGTGATTAAACCCTACACATTGAGCTGTACAGTTCATGTCCGAAGTATATGCGCCGCGTGCACGCGACCGGACGCGCGTGTCGAGATGTTTTGAGGAGGAGCCTTTGGACGCTAGATTCAAAAACTGCTCTCCTGATGAAATCCTCCAGAGTGCGGCTTTAATATATGAAGCATTTTAAAAACAGCAGATTCTGATCAAAATGCTGAACACAAAGGCATAAAATACTTTAAAGTAAAAGTTCACAGAAAATACTTATTAAAATAAAATATAAATAAGTTTAAAACTCACAGTAAAACAAGAAAAAATACATTTAAAAAAAGAACACTCAAACTGGGCCTGAAGGCAAGGAAAAGAGGTGGGTCATAAACAGTGATTTAAAGGTTTCCAGTGAGGAGGCCTTTCTAATGTGGGCCGGCAACGAGTTCCAAATTGGGAGCAGCAACAGTGAAGGGCCTATCTCCACTGAGTTTGCCCTCAGCAGGTCCAGGACCAGCTGGTCAGATGACCTGAGCGACTAAAAGGGCACGGTCAGCAACTCGGAGAGGTTGGGGTGATGCAAGACTGTGTAAAGTCTTAAAACCCTGCAGTAGCTGGGATCGAACAACAACCCTCCAGTTGCCACCTCTCAACCTCCTGAGCTGCTGCCACCTCTAGACATCTTAAAGTACCTTGATGTCTGTTTTAACATGTCCTGCTGCTGTAATACAAGAATTTCAGACAAAGGATTGATAGATACCTACCTACAAACCTATCTCTGTCTGTCTGTATGTTTCAGATCAGAAAACAAGTTTTGAAATTAGACAAAAATAACCTGAGCAAAAACAAAACACAGTTTTCAAATGATGAATTAATTTATTAAGGGAACAAAGCTACATAATGTGTCTGTTTTTGTCTGCAGAGGCGTCTGTTCAGCCCTCACATCAGGAGGCTCTCCTGGCAGCTCTGCAGGCCAACAGGGACCTCCTCCTGGAGCAGCTTCAGAGTGAAAGCAGCTTCCAGGAGGTGAGGAGGCTGAGGGAGGAGGTGAAGTTGACGACGGACTGGTTCTACAGCGAGACAGAAGACGTCACATGGAGCTTTGTTCAGGAGTGTCTCCTCCTTCTCCTCACCCTAACACGACAGCTGACTGATGAACTGGAGCGCTTCCAGCAGGCTCCACCTCCCTCACCGGCGAAGTTTCGCACCCCTGAGATGGCTCCACCTTTACCCCCAGACGTCCTCAGCGTCTCCCAGCAGAAGACGGTCGGAGCTGCTCTCCAGTTTGTGGTTTCTCTGGGACTCTGCCCGTACCTGGCACCAGGTGTAGGTTTGCCACTGGGTCGGAGATCAGCCTTCGGAGCTGTGGTGGAAAAACTCGTCCGCAGGGAGGTGTCACCCCCAGCAGGGTGCCGTCTCTGGACCACAACCAGAGTGCTGCTGCAGCTGGCGGAGCTGTCGTCTCTCGCCACGCTGGTGCTCACCCGACATCTGGGAGATGTGATGGCAGCTCTGTGCCAGCTAGGCTTCCAGCCACAGCGAGAGGACAAGGTGATTTAATTAATCACAACCAGAACATGTGATGCACAAACTCAGAAAAACAAATCAACTAACCTTTTGTTTTCTGCCTGTTGTGATGTGCAGCTGCTCAGTTCTGATGAGTGTCGAGCGTGTAAAGAAGCCCTCAGGAACCTCCTCGGAAAGGTCTACCAGCCAGTCGTCATCAAAGAGCTGCTGGTCCTCCAAGGTGGACCCAAACAGGTGAAGCTTTGTTGTTTGATTGTGGACTCGCTGATTCATGCAAACAGATGCAGACCATGTGAAAGTCTTTACTTCAAGAATCAGAATTTTCAGGTTAATCCAAATAAAAAAGTGCTGTTCTAGTTATTTTTAGATGATTCAAATTCATGTCAAATCTGTATCGGGTCACAACTGAACAAAATCAGTGTGTGTGTGTAAAGCATCACCTTGAAAGTGCTTGAATTAGATTTTAGTGAAGGTGTAAGAACCCTGCTCCTAAGTCTGATCACACATCTTCATGAACCTTTGATCTTGGTATGTTTTAGTTCCTGCTCCCTTACACGGTTCTGTGACAGAAGCATCAAATTAAAGCTGTAGTCATCTATGTGTTCCACTTGGTGGAAGCAGAAGCTGGAAACTCAAATTTGTTTATGTTCTTCCTGTTTCATTCTGTCATGTATTAGGAGACACGTTTCATTCACACATTCCTCCTCAGGTGTTCAGAATACCTTATCTCTTTTTCCTTCCAGTCTGGTCCAGCTGGGAGTTCTGGTGGTTCAAGTGGTAGGGCAGGTCTGGGATCAGCTCCAGCCTGGCTGAGGCGTCTGTGTGGTCAGCTGCTGTCCGAGCGCCTGATGCAGCCAAAAGGTGTGCAGGCGGTCGTTAAAGCCATCCTGGAGGAAGAAACGGGTGAGAAAAAGGAGGAGGAGTGGTGATATCTTTACAATGCTCAGATATTTGTCTAAAAGCTTTAAATGAAGTCTGAAATAACCTTAAAATGTCTCTTGAGATTCTGCTGTTTGATTCCTGCAGAAAGCAACTCAGACTGGAGGAAATGTGATGCTGTGGCCAGGATCCTGGTGGCCTGCCCCCAGCAGTCCGCCTCAGCAGATGATTACTTCAGGCTAGTCTGTCCTCAGGTCAGCTTCACACCATGTTTCATCTTGTTGAAGCCCTGAAATCCTGCAGGCACATTTTAGAGGAGCTGCTGGAAGAGTTGGTTCAAATTCTACCAGCCAGCATCCTTTAAACGTCTCTGAAAACTGAGTGAGCGTTTCTGCATGAAACAAGTAATCCACCTGAACCACCAGTGAGTCTTCTTCCTGGGAATTTTTGTCGTTTAAATACATTTTTCTGCAGATTTTTTTTGCTTTCCACCTACTTGTCCAAACTCAAGTGATAAACAAAGTTCTGTAAATTAAATGGCATCATTTCTGTCATCATGCATCCTGTTCTGTTCTCCAGAATCAAGGCTCTCTCGTCCAGAGGGGCATCTATTAAAGAAATGGGATTCTCTGCACATTTATCAGGAAATCTCCAGTGTTTCTGATGGAAAACAACTTTATATTCACTCTATAGTACGACCCTAAACCCATCAAGATGAAACAGAAACTTCATCTATTAATTTAAGCAGTTTCTGTTATTATTTATATTCTGTATCATATCATGAAGTATCCTTTCCTAACAGCAAATGATAAGTAAAACTAAAACTAAAAAAGAAAGTAAATCTATAAATCTGTTCACCCATGTGTTCAGATAGGTGTTTATTTTTCAGTCTTAGGATTTTATTTATTAGCTGAGTATTAAAAAATGTCTTTTCCAGGACAGTTTTTTTTCTCACTTACAGGGTTAAATTAGATTTTTTTTTTTACATAGAGCTCATTTGAATGTTGTTCTTTTTTATTTTCCTTTATTTCCTAAAATCAGTTAAATCTAATAATTTTCTCAGTTAACAGGATGAATCATCATGAACTGATTGTAATAATTCATCTTTGAGTCCCATTTCTCATAGGAAGGAATGTATGTCATCCTCTATCTTTTATGCCAGAGTTTTTATCTAACAACTATTTTCCCTTCATTATGATCATCTTATTTTAATAAACAGGAGTTCTGGTGGCTCAATTCATAATAAACATAACATGATTGATCTCACATAAAATATAGGTCATTATCTGTAAAACTGACTGAATTGTAGTCATTTATGTATTTGTTAATATCAGTTATCAGAATTAATATTGAGAGCTTCACTAAAGTCTGTTCTGTGGGTCATGAGATATTTTGAAAATAATTGAAAGAACACTCTGAATTCATGTCTAGTTATATATTTTTGTACTGTAATTTTGTGATTGGACTAAAATCATTTTTACTCATCAGATTTTGTAAAAATGGTTCCAATAATTTCAGCTTTATCTACAAATTATTTCAACTTTTTGTTTTTCAGATCCTTGACCTCCTGCACCTTCAAGACAAGCTGACAGCCCAGAGGTTCCAGCGAGTGGCCACCAGGGCGGCGCTCTCCATGGTGCAGGAGCGACCAGGTTTGGCTCAGCAGTACCTCCTCAGCCCGATGCTGGTCCCGTTGCACCGATGCATCAGCGCCTCCTGTTAGTAACACTGACTTCATCTTCTGCTCACAAATAAAACAAGTTTAGCATTTAGCGTTAGCAACGTGTTACTATTATTTTGTTTCATCTTCTGTTTGTCCAAACTCTGACTTTACCACCCTGATAATTAAACACTTGAAATTTTAACATCCACAGGGTTTAATTTAGATGTTTTAAGTTCACTTAGAGTACATTAATAAAAGGCTTGTTTAGTTTTTAATTAGTTTTTTTAAATATATTTTATGCAGTTACTGACTCGTTTGATGATTTTTTTGCATGCGGTAACAACATCAAGTCTAATTAAAGTTGGTTTGATGCTCGAAAATTAATTCTCCAAGATGATTCCAGATCATGTTTCTGTTATAAACCAAGTTTTAGTCCTACTGCTTTCCTTTGGGAAAAACTTGTGCTAAAAATTGTACACGAAGAGTAAAAACAAGATGATTTTACAAAAAGACAAGTGCTTCCAGCAGAATGTTTGAAAAGAGAAAACATGAGCTTAAATTTGGATAATTTCTTTAGAATTTAAACTGATTTGGATGGTTACAACTCAACCACAAACCAAACCAGAAGGTTCTGAATAGGAAAGAAAACGCCTGAAGAACTTCCTGGTACCTAAAGTTCCCATTGATTAAAATGTTACCTTGAAGTTGTGAAGTTTTTCCACAAATCTTTTTGTTTTGTGTCAGATATTCTGCAAAAACACCCTGATTTTCATTCTATATATACATGTGGTTGGATTTGTCAGACAGATTCATTTATTAAGCAAGCCTCTGGATGTATTTTAGGAGCTTTCTGAGCGCGCTACCTTCTCGTGTTTTTGTTTCAGCTGCAGAGAATTCATGCGTCACCGTGGAGGAGTCTGAGCTGACCCGGTGTGTGGAGGATGTGTACAAGGTGAACAGCCCCTGCCAAAACATCCCTTCTCCCTCCCTATCCCTCTAACCCCACCTCTACAGTTGTGCATGCGCATTACTCCGTTCTCTAATGCGTTTTTAGCAAGTTTAGTCACCAGACTTTTTTTTGTTTTCCTCTCTGAAGTTGATGTAGCCCTTGGTAGCCAGGGAACTAACTTTTTAGCAGATTAATGACGGCGTTCTTCTGGTATGGACTGTAAACAGGAAGACACGGGGCGTCCTGTGCGCTATCCCACCTGTACAGGTTTGCAGAATGCGCATGCACGTTGACTGACAGCTGACAATGCGGAAACTCGAATTCTATTGGCTTAAAAAATTTGGCAGTCAGTATTAATTCATAGGGGTCTGTGGGAGGAAGGAGGGTCTTCAAAAGAATAACAAATGTTGTGGAGCCCTACCCATTTGTCATAGTTTAGAACTGAACTGTTATTTGAAACATTCAGAAAACTTTGATGCATAGAAAAATGCTCCAGACTGCAGCTTTAAAGGTTGGACCAGCGAAAATGATGCAGCTGCATGAACTACTCGGGAGGATAAACCATTATCATGAGACATGAGGCCAACTTTTAAATCTTTTAAAATATTAAAGGTATACTATGCAGTTTTTGCTTGTTTTCAGCACCCCTAAGTGTTCATTTTAAATCAGTCGTGAAAACGTTATAGCATTGTTTTCGCTCGGAAGCGCTTTAAATCTAACTGTTAAAATGTCTCCTCAGCCTTCATTGCTTTCTACTGGAGCGGTTCATCACTCATTCAAAGAAATCAGCTGTTTAAGCAGGGAGAGATCGAAAAAAGCAGGAATCATGAGCTAAAAACACTCAGATGCTAGCATATCAGCTTGCCACATTGGGTTAGCTTAACCCTCGCGAGATACGTGACTTTGAGACTTCAGGGCACCGGATTGGAGACTCTGAAGTTGCAAATGCGGTATTCTGGATCCAAGCAGCAGATGAGTTTTCATTAACCCTGTAAAGGGTCATATTAGCACAGACTGGCTCAAGAAAAAGATTTAAAAATATGAAAAAGTTACATACTGTGCCTTTAAATGTTTTGTTCAGCACATTGTAACAATTTTGTTATTTATTTTGATGGATTATGGTGACTTTTGGCCACTCCTCCTCAATCTTCACAACAGTTACTTCATTCCTATTTTTGTGTGGTGGTGTGTTACTTTGCATCCTGTTAGTGTCCTGTTATTGTGTTTAGTGTTATTTTGTGTCCTGGTATTGTGTTATTTAGTGTTATTTTGTGTGTTGTTGCTGTTAGATCTGGGTGGTTGGAAACAGTCCATCAGCTACTCTCCTCGCGGCACTAGAAGAAGTTCTTCCTGTCGTCTTCACACTGTTTTCCTTCACCAAACAGAACGTCTCCCACCTTCGGTAAAAGTTTATTCTGTCTCTTACTTTGTGTTTTTGTTTTTATTGTTTGTGGTGTTTGTGATAAAAAGGAAACTCCTCACCTGGTGCTCAGCTCTTTGTGACAATTTAAGACAAGAAAAGTTTTCTAAATATTCCAAATCAAAGCTTATTGATTCAGTTAGGTGAGAGTTAGGCATGTTGAGTCATTTTCTTATTAATTAGAACAAGACTTCTTAGTTTATTTTAGTTTTTTAGTGTTGTGTCTAGTGTTTTCATTAGTTCCAGATGTATTCTCCAGCTGATCCTGATGGTTATTCCTCTGTGCTCTGCAGCGCCCCCTGTCAGGAGATTTTATTGTGGTACCTGAGCCACTCAGAGACATCTGCAGCTCTGTCTGCGCTGCAGCAGCTTTCAGGTCTTCAGGAACAGAAAAACAACGTCCCAGCTGACTTCTGCTTCACTGCCGGCAGCGACGGAGGCGTCAGACTCACCTGTAGACAGAGCTGCAGGTGACGACCCTCAACACTCAGCTGACCCATCCTGTATTATCATGTCTGTATCACTCACCTGTCTGCTGCCGTACCAGTGACGAGGATGACGAGCTGTACGAGAAGCTGTCAGGGGAGCAGTGGAGACTGGAGTGTCTGATGCAGCTGCTGGCTGAACTCAAGGAAAGTGACCTCCCTGGTGATTTCTTCCTGGAGCTGCTGCAGGTAAAAGGTCAAGTAGGAATAAAGGTTTCTGGATTTTTGGAAGCTTGCATTAACAAAACCTTCAGTTAAAAAAAAACAAACAAACTAAAACTACAGATAAAGAGAATAAAGATGAGCTGGTTGGAACGTTTCCAGCAACCTGAGTGTAGAGCAACACCAACCTCACTGACCTGCCTAATAAAACCAGTCGTCCACTACAGTTTAGAAGCATAGATTTAGACATCCAGGTTATCAGATTTTACGTTATCCTTCAAATTGTAGTTTAATTAACTGGATTAATCAGACTTCATGGATATATTGTATTATCATCAACATAATTGGTATGTAAACATATTCTGTGTTGTCTATTAATTTGTCCTAATTAAAGCACATATAGGGGAGACTTTTGGGCTAAGCACCGAAACCTGAGGAACTCCACAAATAACATGCATGAGGAACATTCATTATTGATTTGATATCAAGGTCAGAATGGAAAGAAATTCATTAGCTAAAGGTTTTCGTTCCCTAAATGTTTTTACCTCAGACTCGCGTCATTTCAGCAGGTCTCAGTGTTTCCTGAGCTTGAATTTCTGGATCACTCTCACTGTTGTTTGATTAGTCTGGAAACGTAAACCTCGGCTGATGTTGCTCCTCCTGCAGAAGCTGACCAGCTGGATGGTGAATGAAGAGGTGAGGGATGAGGAGGAGGTGGATGTGGCGGCCATGACACTGCTGGAGGTGGAGCAGCAGCTGCTGGGTCGAGCTGAGAGAGGAGCACAGAGATTGGTTTTGCTTCAGGTTCTGGCTGTGATGGTCGAGTGTCTGCAGCACACTCAGCTCTTGAGGAAAACCTCACAGGTGTGTAAAGACGAGTCTCATTTACTAGTTCTACTTTATTTCAAATCACTACATACATTTATAGAGGGATAAGAATTTAGGTAAATATTTTTCTAAATATATTTATTGACATATGTAAAGCAGGACTTTATCTTTTCTGTATCTCTTTTTAATTCCATCATATGTTCTCATTTGTTTATTTCTACTGGATTCTTTTTGCCACTTTTCATATTGCTTTATTTGCTTCTGAACAAATTTAAAGCAAAATTATTCAATATGATTGTGAAATAAATGTAGTAAGTAAAGTTATTTGTATAGTACCTTCTACAGGAAAAATCACAAAGTGCTTTATAAAAAACATCAAATTTAAAGCATGGTTAAAAGACAGAACCAAAAGAATAAAGATCATTAAAAAGAATAATAAAAACAAATAACGATCATAAAGACAAATGAGTGAATATCATTAAAAACCATAATGAACATGAATAAAGATTAGAAGATTCCACCTGATCCAGTTTACCACCAGGTGGTGATCAGTTGACCGCTCCACTGCTCTCTTCACCCGAGTGTCCAAAACACACAGCCAAAGGTCAGATGACACAACTACACAGTTGATCACTGACCTGTGACCTAGGCTGCTCTGGTACCAAATAATAACAAAACACCACTTGGGTTCAGATCAGGCTAGCTGTTCTTCCCAGTCACGCCCCTCCAGGTCACGCTGTCATGACCCACATGACCATTAAAGTCCCCCAGCAGAACTATAGAGTCCTCAGTCAGATCACCATCTAGGACTCGTCCCAGGGCCTCCATAAAAGGGTGGGTACTCTGAGCTGCTATTTGTACAAAAAATAGAAAGAAAGAAGTTTTCCAAAGTTATTTAATTATTCAGCTTCACGTTCTTGGCCTGGTGGTGAGTTTCTCCACCTGAAGAACAAAGCATATGCTGCACAGCAAGTACTGTATGTTGAAACGGTAAAGTGTCAGCTCAGCTTCCTGTGATCACCCCCCCCCCCTTCCTCCCCCTTGTTGGCAGAGTTTCAGATCAGCCTCCCTTCATGGAACGATTCTGTAATGGAAACAGGTCACATGCTGCTGTTAGAAATAAAAATAAAATAAAGTCTGCTTCGTCTCTGCTCTTGACACAGTTTGAATAATTTCTCTGATAGAATCTTACTTTACTGGATAAGGTTTTATTTTTAGGACTTAGTAGGTTCAGAAAAAAGGAGCAAATGGTATTCTTCTCAAATGAGAAATGAAACAACTTCACGGAAACCAAACAGTCCAGTTGTCCTTTTCTCTGAACCTACTAGGGTTAGCATGCCCTGGATGACTGAGGAGCTTCAGCAGCAGACTTGATCCTAATGTTACATCCACTTGCTTCTACAGGAATTCAGAAGTTAAGCCAGGACTAGCAAATCAAATGTATTGATTAACTGATCACCATCAGTGTGAGCTTCTCTGTCAGTTTTTCTTCTCTGGAGCATACAGGTGTGTGTTAGCACAAGAAAAAAAGACAACAATCTCAAATAAGCAACTATTACTGTATCTGGGAAGGGTCAAAGGTCATTCCCAAACTACCTGGAGGCCATCATTCTTCATAGAGAAAGATTTTTTTGGCAAGTGGTAGAATTTTGAGAAAGTGGATAATCTTGTTCCAGCAAATCTACTTTGAGGTGAGAGGTCAGTGTTCAGAGAAATGACAACAATGAACAAGAGCTCCATTTCAGACTCTACTGGGCTCAGGTAGCAGGTTAAAGTTCACGACACGATGATTGGAATTCTTTTTCCTTTCTGCAGGTGGTGGACTTCATGGCGTCCCTGCTCCAGAGAGCCTGTGTGAGTCAGGACGTGTCCTCAGCGCAGAGTGATGGGAGCCCGGTGGATACCCAGACGCTGAGCATGGGGATGGGCCTGGTGGCGACGCTGCTGTCTGCCCCTCAGGTACACATCACCACAAACTGCTCACATCTTTGTTCAGAACAAAAAGCTTCGTCACATAATGAAGGAGAGCAAAAACCAAAAATACCACGTGAATTTTCTTTGAGGTTCTGTAACTAAAATCTTCATTTAAATTTGAATTAGCCGAGGTTACACATGTGCACCTGCATAAAAAATGAAACTTCTGTTTGTTTTATTATGAGACATGTCATGAGACGTTTTCTTTAAATTCACAGCTCAGTGCAGAGGAGTATTCTTGCATGTCAAGGCTGCTCCCACCTCTGGAGACGTTGTCTCAGCAGCATCCTGACGTGGTCATTCAGCAGCTGGCTTCAGACCTCAGAGCCGTCATTGCTACGCACGGTGCCTACCGGCCTGAAAACCTCACTGCTGCTGCTGGTCGAGTCTTTAGAAACCCTGAAACCAAACCAAACAAGAATAATCTGAAGAATGCAGCACACATCTCACAGACTCCTGTCAACACCCACAGCAGACTCCTAGAATCCTCCCAGAACTCCACTCCCAGAGGAGCAGGAGGAAGTTCCAGCACCGATGAACCTCCTAAAAAGCCCATTTCTGATTGGCTGTTAGAGGCGTGTGACCCAGATGTTCCAACCAGAGCGTTCGCTCTGAGGATCCTGACCCAGATGGTGCAGCGCAGACACCCAGACTCTGTCCAGTATCAGGAGAAAGTCTTCATGGTTTGTGTTTTTTGTTTTAATGTCGTCATTTGTGATTTGCAGTATTTTTTGCTGCTAAATATCATATCACAAAGGCTTTAAAGGGTCATTTCAGCTATTTTGAGGTGTGTTTCTATGTATAAGTTATAAATAATTCTTATATTGTTAACAATTTCTTTCTGAACAGCTTCTGTTTAAAGAAATAGAGTTTACATCCATCTGGACTGATGAGTTAATGGTTAGTCTGATGAGAAGCTGTTGTCTTAAATCCGCTCCAGTCTTCTATCACTGCGGTTTACGTGACGTTATTTAAAAACCTTTACACCTCCTTCAGTTTCACATTATTGGTTATTTACATGGAATTCTGTGGTTATTCATATTAAAATATCTAACTATCATTGATCTAACTGATGTACCTTTCATTAAACCAGGGGTTAATCTATTGAGAATTTCTTCATTTTTCTGCGGAAGTAACAGGTAATGTGAAACTGACCGCAATGTAAAGGTTTGTTGCATCAGCTGCTGGGAAATGTATTAGTTTGGGTTTTTTCAGTCAGTTCAGTTCCTTTTACCCCATGGTGGACAGACGGTATGGGGGCACAGATATGGATGGAGGAGGAGGATCTGAGAGAACAGGTGGGGATGTGAATCTGCAACAGTTCACTGAGATATGAAGGAGGGAGGTTATGGATGACCTTGAATGCAAAGAGAAGGGTTTCAGAACTGATCTGGAATTTTACAGGAAACCAGTGCAGCTCCTGTAGGACGGGGTGATGTGGTTGGTGGACGGGGTTCTGGAGACGATACAGGCTGCTGAGTTCTGAGCCAAATGAAATTTGTGGATAGATTTCTGAGGGAGACCAAAAAGTAGTGAATTACCGGTACAGTAGTCGATGCACACACAAAACAGCAATGCAGCTATTTACAATCTGAGGTACGTATTTTCTATACTTCAGGCATTATCCCACATAAAACTATTACATGTTTACATGTTTTATTGTGCATTTTAGTAATATTTAAGTATTTTTTATTTATAAGTATTATTTAGTAAGTAATATTTACTTGTATTTTATGATTTTTACTTTGAATACATGTAGTGCCTTTTCTGTTAAACTCTGTGCTCAGTCAGTGTCTTGTGTTTTTAAAATGCTTTATATTTGCTTGGCGTGAAATGCCCATTCCTATAGGACTAGCCATTAGCCTGAAGGATTTAATCTCTATTTCTCTGAACTCAATATTTATAACTTTTATGCAGAACCATTTCAAAATGGCAAACAAAAAATCCTTGTAACTTTTTTCAAAACAAATTTACAGTGATGACATTTTTGGAGAAAAAAAATCAATCTAAATTTTCAACTCTTAAGTGGCTGAATGTCAGAAAAAAATTATATAATCAATATTCAGCTGATGAGTAGAAGCAGGAAAACACTCAGTTTTCAGTTTCTGCTGATCTGTGTACAAAGTATCAGCTGAAATTATCTTTCATCCTCAACTAGTTTCATTGAAATTTTTAAAAATACTTTAATAGAGATATTTTGGTGACGTTAGAACCACCTGGATATTGATGATTGGGTGGAGGTCTTCATATGAAACAGGACGTTTCTGAGTCCTGCAGGTGGACTCTTTGTGGTTCTGGTTTTCTGTTTGTCTCCTGGGACATTTATAATAAATGAGTCGGTCAAAGCTTGTCCTCAGCAGGGACACTGCACCCTCAGGGGGCCTTGTTAAGGTTGAATAGTGAAGAAAAGATGTCCCCTCATTTATGATGCTCTTTTATCAGAAAACCCTGCTGATGCATCAGAAACGCCTTGTATTGATTACCTCTGATGTGTTGGGTTTAGAGTCCTGATTCTGCAGGCTGCAGTCCATTTGGTGCTGAAGTAGAGCTCCAGCACCAACACTCCTCAGATCAGTCATCTTTGATGTATTCCCTTTGATATCTGTTTTTACGTCTGTAGACAGTCTTGGTATTGACCTGTATTGAGTCTACGGTCAGCGGTCAGATTAATCAACTTAACGATGTGTCCTCTTCAGCTGTTCTTAGAGAACCTGGAGCATGAAGACTCGTTCATCTACCTGTCAGCCATTCAAGGTGACCTCTCAGTTTGGCTGCATACAAAGCTAACAGCGTAACAGCAAATGGACTGACTGAGTGTAAACTGTCTTCAGGTCTGGCTGTACTTGCTGATAGCTACCCCGACCGGATCCTGGAGAGGCTCCTGAAAGATTTCAAACATGGACCCTCCCTCCCTTCATCCAGCAAGGAGCGCTCGCTGGAGAGCCGCCTGAAGGTGGGAGAGGTCCTGATGCGGGCGAGCAGAGCGATGGGTGAGCTTCTGGTTCATGCAACACAAACACATATTCAGTTTTATTGAAGTTAATTTTTAAATATCCACAGATTAAAACAAATATAAACACCCCTTCATAAAATACACTGAACAAAAATATGAATGCAACACTTTTGTTTTTGCTCCCATTTTCCCCCACGATAAAAGGCCACTCTGAAATGTGCAGTTTGATCACAGCGCACAGTGCCACAGATGTTGCAACTTTTGAGGGAACGTGCAATTGGCATGCTAACTGCAGGAATGTCTACCAGAGCTGTTTCCCTTGAAATTAATATTCATTTCTCTACCTTTTACTGTGGGCAGTCTAAGGCACACCTGTGCAATATTCATGCTGTCTAATCAGCACCTTGATATGCTACACCTGTGAGGTGGGATGGATTATCTGGGCAAAGGAGAAGTGCTCACTAACACAGATTTAGACAGATTTGTGAACAATATTTGAAAGTAATGGGTCTATTGTGCATGTATACAACTTGCAAAGGCCTGGCTTCCATTTACCAAAAAAACAAACAAAAAAAAAACATTGATAATCCTGAAGACTTCTAGGAAAATATGTTATGGACTAATGAGACAAAAGTTTAACTTTCTGGAAGGTGTGTGTCCCACAACTAACACTGCTTTTCATAAAAACAAGAGTCAGACATGGTGGTGGTAGTGTGATGGTCTGGGGCTGCTCTGCTGCTTCAGGACCTGGAACACTCGTTGTAAGGGCGTAGCACTGTAACTGCAACAGATGGAAAAAAACACAAACCAGAAAATATCAGCAATCTGAAAATTAACCCAAAACCCCATGAAATAAATGACCCACATCATCTGGTTGTATATTTTGCATAAACAGTCAGAAGTCTGAACTACTGGTGAGTGAAACACAGCAGGAATAATTAAACATGCAGGTTTTCTTTTGAGTTTTATCAGCGTAACAAACCCCTGTTCAGACTTGTTTTTCTCATTGATCAGAGGGAGCACTGTGTATCACTTCCCTGTTTTGATATTTGTCAGTTTTTTTTTCCACTCTGTATTAATGTGCCAGAATACCATGGTGCCGTTTCTCTGGGACAATCGGGGCGTTTATATCTCTGCGGAGAAGCTGGATGGAGCTTCAGTTTGCCGCACAGACACGCAGAAAGCTTCTGTGTTCGACTCAAACCTCTCGACTCGCCAAGATTTCTCTGTAGCCAAGCTGTGATTTTGTAATAAGAAGGTTTTAACTCACTCGTCTGACTGAGTTGCTGAATGTCTGACTCGGTTTGGGTTCTGGTTTGCTACCAGTTGTTGGAACTCAAGAGTTCTGTGAGCTTCGTGAGTTTGCAAAGCAAACGTTCTGTACTGATGAGGATGATGATAATGGAATTATGGTCATGTAGCTGGGCTGACTGATCAGAGTTCTGGGTTGTAATGTCAATCCTCCCACCCTTCGTGGAGGCTTGGCTCGGTGCTGCTCATCAGGAGCAGCTGTTGTCTCTGTTCTTTGTGCGTCTGCTGATGAAACTGTATCACCCAGAAACACAGCTGGCCAAAGTATCACTGCACCATCAGCAGCAGCAGCTTCAAACCTGTTTCAGATGTGTAGTGTTCTGGTATTCTGCTGGGGGTGTGTGAGTATAGTTAAAGTGAGTTACCGGTACATGTAAAAAGTGTCAAAAACAGATGAATAACCAGAGTAATAAATCGTGTAGCGCCGGCAAGGCGTTACTATCTCTGACTTCTGACATCTGGTTCATCACAACAATAACTCATCTTTTGTCCCAATAACTTGGATTAAAATGACTCTTTTATTATGTTGTAACCTGAATCAACATTCCTTCCAGGACCCGGTCGTGTCGGAAGAATGAGAAGATTTCCTTTAATTAATAATTAAACTTAAGGACTCCTTGATGTCTCATTCTAAAAAGACACTACCTTTAATCCACTGTCCAGAAATGTCTTAATGTGATTAATTCATTTTCTTCCAGTATTCATGAATGTTGATGTTGCATCAGTATTATTTCATGTTTCTACTTTTGCTAAAAGGGTTAAAGCATATTAATAATCCATCTAACTTCCTGGGTTCCTTAATGACGAGAACCACGTGACTTGGTAACTACTTCCCATTGGGCCACGCGTCCAAAGTTCCCTCTGTCCGGCTTCCTGTCTGGAAGCTAAACAGTTCTCGTTCAGCCTACAACGGGAGAACACGGCCTCCGTCTTCTCCGTTACACGGTAGGCTTTGACGCCGACTGAAACGTTTGGGTCGTAGCCCCAAACAGTCGAGGACATTCCTCCGGCTGAGAAGCCAGACACCATCTGTCTGCTTCTGTTCACCAGCCATGGGGAAAGCCTGTTAGCCTCTGCACCAGCCGATCATGGAGCCGCTGGCGCCGACTCATTCAGACGCCTCTTTGCCTCGAGTGACTTCCCGTTCACCCGGGGGCCGAACCGGGGTCCGTCAGGTTCTCACAGCCTACCGACGACCCTACAACCCGAGGCTCGTCAGACCAACGATCTCACCGACGAGCCTCCACCTCTCACGCCGAGGCGATCTGGAGCGGTCTCAGCAGGTATCAACTCCGATCTGGGTAAACTGAGGCTCTTGATAAATAACACTCCTTTCAACTTAGCTCAGAATCCCTAGATATATAAATATCTCACGGGCTCTCGTCATTAACTCTCAGCTTAATAATATCAGAAGAATCTCTTAAGATGCAACCATCTACCTCATATCTGTCTGTTCGTTCAATCTGTTTCTTTAATAAAAGAACTGTAGTCTAAGTCTGCTTCTGGGTTATAACTTCCAAATATAACGTACGTAGGTCTTCCCTTTGAACCAGAAAGAATCTAGATATCCTGCATAACCATTAGGTTAGTGAAGGTAGCTAACAGTGATTAGCCGTAAAACCGACAAAACTAAGCTAATAACCTTGCAGAAGTGTGTCCGTATTATAACAATAAAATCAGGTTATATTACGCTACAATCGTATATCATAGTTTGTGTATGAGTGTACTTTGAACAGGAGTCAGAACTTCTCCGGCCTTTAGAGATCAGGTGATATCTGTAAACGTCTCTCTGTCCATCCTGAAGCTCTTGAGATGTTCCTGTCTGGAATTTAGAGTGAAGCATTTGGGATGAGAGTCATCTCTGAATCAGAGGCCATGTTTCTGAACTGAAAAAGGTGGAACGCTTCCATTGGGTCGGGTGAGACTCTGCCTCAAATGGAGGAGTTTAGGTGTCCTGGACTGGTGTCTTGTTTCTGAGTGATGGTTGGGTGGAGGAGAGATGGACCAATCGGTCTGAGCTTCAGCTGCTGTAATGATGATGTTGATTTAGTCTGTTGTTATGCAGAAGGAGCTGAGCAATAGACCCGTCTACATTCCAGCCTTCATCCATGGTCATGAGATTTGGATCATGACAGAAAGAACAAGAGCCATGGGGCTGAAATGATCTTCCTTGGTAGGGTGGCCAGGCTCAGCCTGAGAGATAAGGAGAAGAGCTCCACCATCCGGGGAGAGCTCGGAAAAGAGCTGCTCCTCCTCCTCATCAAAATGAGTCGGCTCTTTCAGGATACCTCTAGCTCATTTTCCTCTGGAGGTTTTTCAGGTTTTGGAAGGTCTCTAGAGCAGACCTAGAACTCACTGCAGGGATTATACAGTACAGTACATCTGAGTAGGGAGCACCTTGGGAGAGTGTCACTGCAGAGAGGGACATCTGAACTTCTCTCCTGGATCTGTTACCTGACTTTAGATAAATGTAGAAAAACGGATGCATGAATTTCAGAGCTGAGAACATTCAGGAGTTTGGTTTTGCTGTGTGACCTGATGGTAAAGTCAGATCCACGTGATGTCAGGGGTTATTTCAACCTGTTAATGAAAATGTTTTGTCCATTAAGTTGTTGCTGTTTGTTGAGAGACCAAACATGATCAAACATCACGTTGGGCCTAATAACCCGTCTGTCTGCTGCAGAACCTGAAACCTGTTCTCATAAATAATCAGACACAAACTTTCTTTCTCCTCTTTCTTCAGGAGAACTGGCGCCCCACCTCGGCCGTCCTCTGGTGAGCGTCTTCCTGCAGGGAACCCGGGACCCAGACCCAAGTGTCCGAGCCAGCAGCCTGTCCAACCTGGGAGAAGTCTGCCAGAGACTCGACTATTCTCTAGGACCGCTGGCTCAAGAGGTGAGAACAAGCCAGGACCTGAAAACATCCACCTGGAAGCTTTATGACCCCCCCAAAATAAGCTTTAACCAAACAGACTGATAATTAGAGCAAAATCAGCCCATGTTCTGGTTCTAAAGAACAAACAAACATCAAATTACCTGAAGGATGAGCAACTTTCTGTCCAGTCTGATGCAAACCTGAGCTGCATGGTGAAACAACAGCCAACCTTATCAGACCTAAATGGGTTGTTGTTAAATTTAAAAGTTTTCTCATATTAATGACATTTTTAGCTGTTCACTTACAGCTGAGGTCATTTTTCGTGGGAGTCCTAAAGAATACAGCTTTACAAAGTTCAAACACACAAAAAATAACAGGTTTGAAAAACTCAATAGAAAAGAATGTGAAAATAATTTAAATCATCAAAATAAGTAAAGAAGAAACCCAAATGTTCAAAACTAGAACCACTCAGATGTTTTGAGCTGCAAAGGTTAAGAGAGAGGTTTTAGTTTCCTTTTTATCCTCAGCAAACTGCTGTCAAATTGCACAGAATAAAATCAAACTAAATGTGATGGAAGCTTCAGGGAGCTAAAATGTTTCCTTCATGAAACCCTTAAAACCACCTGACGGAGGATCAGAAGTGATTCAGATTGGATGAAAAAGCTGCACAAACACAAACTCTCTGACTGTGACGGGACTCTGACGCCACAGAAACGCCGCCGACGGCCTCACATGTGGATCCGGGCTGCTGCAGCGGTCTGCGGCTTCAGCAAAGACGCTGCAGACTTCATGTTCGCTTCAGCCTGCTGGCATGAATGAGGCGCTCTGTGAGCTGCACAAACAGAACGCTTATTCATGAACCGGCACACTTTTCACACAGTCAGACTGTAGGAGTGTGTTAGTGGAGCCCATGTTGGTTTGATGTCATCAATTGATCCAGTTAGGTTCTGTTACTGAGCTCAGCAGTGTTGCTCTACAGCTCACAGACAGCATATTTCACACTAAAAGCTAAAAGGAAACCACAGGTTGATTTATTTTTGTTTAAAATCAAGCGCTCCCTTTCCTTGAACTATTTACTGCGACCAGTTCTATTCTGGTTTCAACACATCAAACAGAATAAAAACATTTTTACAGGTTGTATCTTTAATCTAAGTGGTTCAATAAAACACACAAATGAAAAGGAAACAAGTGAAAATACAGATAAGTCATAAACCACACACTGGAGCCCTGGCATCTGACCTCATAGAGTTTTTACTAAAATGTGTTTCAAATGCACTGAACCGTTTTACTGTTGAGACAAATGAGTTGGAATGCTTGCTAACTGATAAAGTTCCTTTATGTTTGCATAACGCATAAAAAGAAGTCACAATGCCGTATTACTGTTGTGTTTATTTATATATAATGAAAATATCAGAAAATAATCTTTATTTTAAGCATTGAGAAGATATTTACTAGTAAAAATGACTCATTTGTAAAGGTTGCTAAACTGTTTGCTCATGAGACCTGAAGAAAGTAAACTGAACAGAACAGTGAGACCAAAAACAAATAAGACGGGAATTTATAACTTTTGCACAGAAATGCACTTTAGAATGGTCAAAATATGTCTTTAAAAATAAATAACCTATACTAATATGAGTGGGAATGAATTGTATTCAGATGTTTTAGCAGAAGTGTTGGTTAACACCTGTTTATTTTTGTGGTATATTGGATGCAGAACCTCAAATGTGTGCATGTGTGTGTGTGCGCATGTGTGTGTGTGTGTGCGTGTGCGTGAGTAGCTGAGCTCCTGTCTGACGGCTCTGGTAAAGACAGAGAAGGAGGCCGAGGTGAGGAGAGCTGCGGTCCACGTCATCGCTCTGCTGCTTCGAGGCCTCAGCAACAAGACCACTCAGGTAGTGTACACACTGAATGAAACCCCAACACTCCAGGTGTTGTGTGTCGTCACAACAAACTACAACACAAAGCTAGAACACGTTTCTGTAGAGACGACAGGCTCACTGAGAGTCTGCTTGTCTTATTAAGGTTAGAATCTGTTTGCTTTGAGGTCACTTATGATGTGTTAACCTTTTAAAAATAGATGTACAGTAGTTCTTTTTCAATAATGTAACTAAAAGTCTCTTCACACACAATCATTAGTTTTGCTTTGGTGTAAGACTAATGTACTTATTGTTCTAACTCTAAAACAATTTAAAAGATTGTTTTATTGGTGATATTTTCTTCATATAATTACTCTTAATGTGGAACTGAAGAAGATTAAAGGCTAATAATAGAGTCAGGCCTAATGCATTGTTTTGGGGAGTTTAAGCCTCACAGGAACCTTCTGAGCTGCAGATAAAACAGGCCCAGTTTGTCACCACTTCATGGATGTTTCTTAAACATCCACAGCTTGTAATTTCCCACCTGGACTCGCTGCAGGTGGTCTATCAGGTGTGTTTGCTTTCTAACTCTTCCTGCTGAGTGTTTTAGTTGGTTTGTGAGAGTGACGGGCCGTTGTTAGCGACCCGGACAGGTCCTGTAATCTGTTCACCCCGAGATTAAAGACTAGAGGTTTGTTTCTCACGGTGAGGAAGCTTTTGAGTTTTGTGTTTCTTCACCTCACAGTTGGACAATCTGACGACGTCTCTGATCAGGTTGGTTTAGGTTTGATGTTTGACTTCATCTCAGCCAACTACAGCAGTGTTCTGCCTCTGAACAGATGCAGGAGAGCTTTTAAAAACAATGTCTCTAAACCCTAAAACACAAAGTGTAGGACAAAAACGAGACTCCAGAAAACCAGAATGTTGTAATTATCCGAAGTAAACAATCAGATGGTTTCTGTAGACCAGATGAAGGATTTAAGTTTTATTATGAAGAAACAAATGCAATAAAAATCAGTATCAACATGCAGATTTGTGTACATTTAACTTTTTCATCTTTTAATGTGAATTTAATGTGCTCAGTCACATGAAAAGTTTTAACTCTGTAAATGCTTAAAAATGAAAGAAGCTAATACGGCATTAGGATTCAGATAGCTTTAGTGCAAATTGTATTTTTGTTTTAGGGTTTAAATCGGAAATGGACCCTCAGGTGTGATGAGGCTCCTGAAGGCTGGTCCCAGTCCAGGTTCTGTCATTAGTGGAACAGCTGGGGGGGACCAGAACCAGCTGTGGGAGCTAATGACAGAGACCTGGGAGGAAGGACGGACCCCGTCAGGTCCTGGAGGGTCAGGTGGGCTCGAGGGAGAGGAGACAGACACCCGACAGTTTGATGTTTAAAAGTTAAATCAGGTCGACACAAAAATCTGTGGAACTCAAAGCTGGTCTACGTTTTAGGAAGCAGCTGATTCTGGTTTTGAGGGTCGATACTGATTTCCTCTTCTTAAACGGCTCCGACCTGCTGAAACAGACTTTAGCTGACATGACATGAAAAATGTGTTATTACCAGAAAATCTACATAAACTTCAGGTTAACCTTTAAAATTCTGATTTTTGAGTTAAAACTCCCACATAGATCTGTTATTGTTGGTGGTGAGTTTATACACTGGGAAAAGTTAGATTTTTTTTTATTGTTGTTGCTGCTTGGCTATGGTGCATTCACTGACCAGAAATAAATCAGATTTTTAATATTCAGATTGGCCAAATATACTGAATATTGACATGCTGATCACCAGACGATTTCTATCAAATAACTGTTGCACCATAAGTTATTTAAGACTTACATAAATAAAACATCATAAATACAGTAACTGTAAAAGAGCTGTGAACATTTATGATCATTTTTAACAGAACCAATGATTTGGGTGATTTTCATACAGGAATACACATCACACCTATTAAATCCACTTGTTAGAGCAGAACTTCAAATCCATTTATTCCCCTAATAAATGATCAAACATGAAAATGTTTCGTTAAGTTCCTGTTGTGTTTCCTGCAGGTTCTCAGTGATGTTCTGCTGGACCTGTACCGGGCCCTGAAGTGGGTGGTCCGCTCCGACCAGGATGAGGTTGCGGTGCTTCATGCGCAGCTGGCTCTGGAGGAGCTGGACGACGTGATGAGGCAGTTCATCTTCCCACAGCAGAAGCTGGAGAAGAAGATCGTCGTCCTGCCATAGAACTCGTATTTCTGTCGTCTTTTGGCCTCCATGTTTTTTGTGTGAGCGGAGAAGCAGAAACCAAGAAGTAACTTTATACGACCCTATTCTGTTCTACCATCCACAACCAAGTTCTCAAATAAAGACTGTGAACAAACATCTGGATGGGTTTTAATGAATTGGCAGCAAATATATTTACAAGAGCCAGTTTAATTGAGATCATTTTCCAGAATCTATACTACTCTGATCAGCCTGATCCTGTCTGGATCCATCGATCAACAACAGGAGCATTAACCCTGTATACATAATCAGATTATTTCTCTCTGCACATGTTTGAAACACATGGAGGTCACATGATAAGGGTCAGATAGTGACATCAGCTAATAAAACTGAATAAATATTAGAGAAGAATGTTTAAAAACTTATCAAATAACTTTAAACAGATTTGTAAGTGAACTGGGAGCTGATGGAAACGGGCCAACATTAGGAAATGTGTTTTCTTTGCTTCAAGCAGCTGCATTTTGAGTCAAACACATGACAGAATTCCCATAAGGAGTGCATCCTGAGACGTTCTAAAAGCATGTATTTCTGTCTAGAGACTGAAATACATTTTGTTTCTGTGATTTGCTGAAGGAGCTGGATATTCCTGTAATTGTTGCAAAAACATTTCCACTATCAGATTTTCCAGAAACCTTCACTCTAGCTGTTTCACGTTGAAGCTGAAGTTAATGACCCATCTTTTGTGTGCCGATTGATATTCTGAGTTGAAGGTTTTATTTTCTGTCCAACAGTTTAAAACCCTGGAAATATTCTGGTTGCTTCACGGATTTGAACCATCTCAGCCGTCAGAAGAAGCTTCAGTGTGAGAACATTTGAGTCTGAACAAAAGCTGTGCTGCTTTGTGCAAATGAGGCCAGAAGTAAGGCATTCCTTCTTTTGTGTGATTTATTTATCAAAAGGCTGACGGGGTGTGAGGTTTGACCTCCTCACCTCTCGCTGTGTGAACTAACACTGCGACTGCTTAAAGCCGTGGTGTCCTCGAAGGCCACCGTCCCTGATCTGAGACGCCTGATGTAATGAATCGGCTCTACTGAAGCCTGGGAATCATATTGATCCTAATCAGGTGAGCAGTGATTCTCAGCTGGTGGGTTGAGCTCCAGAAGTGGGTCGTGGACCAGTTTTTAGTGGGCCGCCGGCCTTTGCTTCGGATAAAACATTTAAAGAAAAAAACTATTAAAATATTTTTTTCCAGAGGACTTCCGGTGACGCCATGTTAGCTGCAGCCTAAAAGACACGCTCCGTCCAATTCTGTTAAATTCCTAACATAACTATCATAAAACTCGGCGATTTGTTAATAAAAAGACATGGCATCATCTGTGAGAGGGAAAGGTCAAGCAAAACTGGATTCAGCCAAGGAAAAAGGTGATAACTTGAAACAACTGACGCTTATGCAATCACAGAGCGGACAAACGGATGCTAGCTCCCGTGACTCAGAGTCAAAAATACTTGAAGAACTCAACAAGCTGAGAAAAGACAACCAGGAAGGGCACGCAAAGACCCAGCTCTCTCTAACAAGGCTAGAGACCTCTCTTGGTGAATTAAAAGAAGAACTGACAGTACTGCAAAAGAGAACCGCCGAGGCAGAAGACCGCATTAGCGCTAATGAAGATAATGCTAGGCGCCACGAGCGGGCCCTTCGCTACTTGCTACACAAAGAAATGGATCTGACTGCCCGATGTGAAGATATGCAAAATCGCCTAAGACGGAATAATATTAGAATCTACCAAGTGCCGGAAGAGAGTGAGGGAAGAGATGTCAAGCTCTTTGTACACAACCTGCTCAAATCAGTGCTTCGACTTCCCCCCGAACTTAACATGGTTATTGAAAGAGCACACCGGGCTCTCACTGCTAAGCCGAGGAATCCGGAGGCTGCCCCCCGCTCGCTTGTCGTGAGATTTCTTGACTTCACAGTCAAAGACACCGTACTGCGTCAGGCCTGGGAGCAGCGAAAAGTTATGCTCAATGGAAAACAGATCTACTTTGACCACGACTTCTCTCCCGAGCTGCAGAAGAAGAGAATGTTGGTGCGGGATGCAGTAAAGCAGCTAAAGTTGAAGAACATAGGAGCAAAATGTATCTTTCCTGCACAGCTGAGAGTGTCTACAGTGGACGGCGTGAAGACCTACCCCACACTGACCGAAGCGGTCCCGACATTGGAGGGGCTGGGTGTGAGTGCTCGAGAGATGTGTAT
>SSNR01000349.1:5950-16960 GCA_006937965.1 Callopanchax toddi
TTTTCGGTTGGTGTCTTATTATCTATTATTGCTGCACGTGCTAGTCATGCGCTCTGATCTGGTTGGGGAGGGTTACTTTTGCAGTCTCGCGCAAAGTGGCCTTCTTTTCCACAAGCCCAACAGGTTCTTGGGTTATTTGATGCTGTTGGACCGTATCCTCTCCCTCTGCTCTGACCACGCCCTCGGCCTCTGCCTCTACCTCTTCCCCTTCCTCTAGACTGATTATAATAGATTTCCTGTTCCTCATCTTGTTTTGCCACTTTCAACCATACTTTAGTGTGGTCAAACCCTTCTTTTTGCATTTTTGTTTGGTTTTGTTTACGTTTTTCTTTTATGGTTGTCATGTAAATTTTGAACGCTGACTGAGGTTAGTTTTCCATTGAAACCATAATTTTTTATCCAGTTACAAAGAGGGTCGACTGCTCCGGGGTCTATTTTTTCTATTACCTTATAATCCTTACAGGTCAATTCTTTCAGGATTTTTTGTTTTTCTTTACTCTGTCCCTTCCCTATTTTTGCTTAAATTTAGTTCCAGTGGGTTTTCAACACCTGCTGTGTTCTAACACTGGATAGGGTTTTCGGGCAAGATGGTGATTAATTCACTCTTGTGGTAAAAACCTTTCAACCTCAGAGGTAGGTTTTTCTTGTCTACAAACTTCCACAAGGGCTCACCATTTGGGCCTTGACCGTTTAGTATGAAAACTCAGACACCTACTGGTGCCTCAATTTTCCTTTCTCACTCACTTTCACACTTTTGTTTCTCTATTTTATCTCACTGTACAGATTTTAACTATTTATACACAGGGGACTCCGCCATCCACTACGCAGATTTTAACTATTTTAGTTGTTTATTATAGGGGAGTCTGCCCTCCCGCGGAATTTAACTGTGTTTTCCTTTTACCTGATAGTGCCTAGGATTGTCAGGGTTTTACTTATACAGGGGACTCCGCCGTCCACTACGCAGATTTTAACTATTTTAGTTGTTTATTATAGGGGAGTCTGCCCTCCCGCGGAATTTAACTGTATTTTACTCGTCTCATTCATTCCTTTTGAACAAGACCATACTCACTGATTCTCTATGTCCTTCCTGGCATCCGTCAACCATCAGATCCCAGCCCGTAAGGGAGGAAACAGTCCCGGAAAGGGTCTCTTTGCTGTGGCCACAGACTCGCCCTGAATCTCACTCACTTGCTGGGATCCTCAGGTCTTTTGGAATCCGGCAATCGAAGGACCATTTTATGTTAGGTTTAAACCTCTAACATAATTCACAATCTGTAAGAACAAAGACACAGAGAATCATTAAGGTTTTACTTGCAAGGAGAATGAATCGGGAAGCTGTTTCAGTCACAATCTCCCAACTCACTCTGAAACAGTCCCCGCTCCCCGTGCTATTTATTAGAGTCAGGAATCCCTAGTTACAATGAAGTTTCAGTCTGCTCAAAGGGAGGGGAAATAAAACCAGCTGAAACCGCACAATTCATAAGTACATTTTCATACACAAGGACGATTGTTGAATTATGCTCCATTCTGCTACACCGTTATCAGGCGTGCGCCGGTGTCTCTTTCTTATCAGGGTGTGAACCTGCCAGCATACTTTTCCTCTGAGGCCTGCAAACAGTTCTCACACAAGCACAATACAGGCATAGAACAAAACAGTTCATCATTCTAAGCATAGAAATGATTATAAGAACTAAAGATTGATAACTTATATACAATTAATCCAACATGAGCATGTAAAGGAATAATGTGCAGTAGCTGAACATATCTATTTTAGTTGATAGTTTGAGGCATTTCTTTCTGTACTGTAGTCAGTTTGTTTTAATAGAACTGCAGTGTTCTTGCCTTGTATTTGGTGGTAAATTGTCATTTTAATATATATTGAAATGCTATACTTGCACCCAGTGATGGACTGATGACCCATCCAGGGTGTCCCCTGCCTCTTGCCCCGTGATGCTGGAATGGAGGAATAAGCGGTTATAGGATATGTATGGATGAATGGGAATTTGCATCCCACATTTTACAGATCATACTTTTGTTTCTCTTGAGGTTTACTGTGCACAAATGAATGTATTTTTAAAGCTAAACATTCAAGATATAAGATCTTCAGTGCAAAGTCCATCTTCGTCATTAGGGTTCAATCATTGCTGTGGTCAAAACAAATATGCAATATTAAACGTTATCTGTGTTATGACCAGTAATGCTTCTCATCCATTGTTATGTAAAAAGCAGTGGCGGCTCGTCAATAAGGGGTGCTAGGGCGCCACTCCACCTGTCTCACAGGAGGAGGAAGAAGAAGAAGATTGAAAATCACAAAATAGTGTTAAAATAAACATGAAAATTAAACGAAACGATCTACCCATTATACATACTGTAAGTGCTGTGTATAATCTGCATCTAGGTGTAGTTTTAAACTGTTCTTTAACTGTTTTTACTAGATCGAATGGTCGTGTGATTCCTGATTCTTCTGCACATGTCACGGGCGCACGAATCTTTACCATAGACCTACCTTCTCTCTAACTGGCGCATGCGCACTGGAGTCCCTTCAATACAAATTATAGGAGAGCATCAGGTCGCACAATATAGCATCCATCGCATGCGCACTAGATCAAGACCAGAGAACCCAAGAGAACTGGCTCAGATCAGGACGTAACCCGGAATATACAGTAGCTTGCAGATGGAGAGGGAGTTTCTCTCATGGAGGAAGATAAAAATGGATATTTTTTCAAATAATCCTGCTTGACAGCTTTGTGCTAACCCTGTGGATTGATTCCATGTGTCCTGATTTACTCAACAGTTGGTGACTTTTTTTGGGTTGTTTCTTAAGGCTAGAATACACCGGCATTACTATGACACTGACATTACGACAGAACGGCTCCTATTACGGCACACAGAAATAAACCGCCACAAACATTATGGCACACAAACAACAGCTCCATTAAATAGCTTACTTACCCATTTTGAAAGAATTAGAATTAGATTCCCACAACACACGACGGCAGCTCTGATCACATATAAACAAATAATTCACTTCCCGCTTCCAGTTTTCAATTCCCGCATGATGTTGTGACTATCGCTCGATTTTTCAAGAAGCGTCCTATGGCACGCTGTGTCAGGAACGCGTCTTGTGTGAGTACAAGACTCGCCAACACCGTAGCCACGAGGTATTCGGTGTATTTCAGCCTTTAGAGTTCACTCCAGCTTCAGGTCCAGTTCAAAGTCTGGTACCAGGTCATTTTGGACCGGGTCGAACTGTTCCGTTCCAGACGGGTTTGGAACGGAGTCGTCCGGTACCGGGTCATTTTGGACCAGAACGGAAGCAAATCAGTTCTGGTACCAGACGGGTTCGGTTTTGATCAGATCCGGTACCAAATCGGTTCAGACCAGACCAGTGTTCAGAGTTTATTTCAGTCATGATGAGACTAGATATGTGATGTAATATGATCTCAGTTTAGCTTCTTTTAATCACCTCTTGCTGCTAAACTGTGTGGCTGTGGACCTTCAGGATTTAAGATAAATACATTTTGTGTTCAGGATCTGAAGCCTGGTGCTGCTGCTGAGAACCAGTGTTTTTATCAGCAGAGTTTGTGTTCTCAGTAGAAAGCTGTACAAACTTTATTGTGAATATTAGGTTATGTTTTTGACCTTGTGTAGGTCAGGTTGTGTTTTCCTTGAAACTCTCCCTTCTGTTGTGACCACATTGTGGTTGTTTTTATTATTATTATTTGTATCTGATTATATTTATATTATTATAAGGTCTCCTTATGAAGACCTTTGCTTCATTCCCTGCTCTAGTGGTGAGATGTGGGTTTTTAGGCATCTGTCAACTGACTTGCAAAAATGCGCCCCACCAAAAAAAAAATGTCACCAGCCGCCACTGGTAAAAGGTTTAAAAAAGAGAGTTACAAAAATATGGTATTGGATTTTGTGATTTCCTCAACATTGCTTGAAATCTGTCAGCGAACTGGTATTCTGATGCCACAATGGCTTCCAGTTTATATTTGTAATGTGGGTACCAGTGGCGGCTGGTGAATTTTTTTTTCGGTGGGGCGCATTTTTGCTAGTCAGTTTTCAGATGCGCAAAAAAAAATCACATATCACCACTAGGGCAGGGAATGATGCTAAATATTTTCTTCTGACTGAATATTTTGCTGGTAAAAATCCCTAGTACCACCAGTTCTCTAGAAATGTGGTGCTGTTAGGTCTAATTCTACACATCAAACAGTAAAGAAATCATAAAGTCTTCATAAGGAGACCTTAGAATAATATCAATATAATTAAAAACAAATAAAAATAAAAAACAACCACAATGTGGTCACAACAGAAGTTGTAAGAGTTTCAAGGAAAAAACAACCTGGCAAAGTCAAAAACATTACTTAATATCCATCTCTAACTAATACAGTCAGATAATTAATGTTACAATTCAGCCAACAACCACTAACCAAGCAAGTCATGACAATCAGCTCAACTAATGAAGTGAATTAACAACAAAATAAAGTCACATCCACTGATAAGTCCCATCAAACCCAGTCAGACCAAACTTCCTTAAAACGCCATAATAATTTAATGAAAAGTAGAGAAAACGCATGAAAAACGGGCTAAACTACATAAATCAAGGTATTCAATCAGCAGTACCTGTATTTCTCTAACATTCGGCATACACCTCAACAAACACATGTTGCTATTTAAGGTATAAATTCACTCATCAGGACTTAGCACTGCTAGCCGCGGCTAGCTCCGCCTATGGGGTTATTGAATGGGAAAATCCGTGACAGACATAGTCATTAAGAAAAAGAAACAAACAAACAAAGTCACTCACCATTGAGTTGATTAAATCAGGACAAATGGAATCATTCGGCTTGTTTTCACAAGCAGGAAAGAAGGATTCTTTGAATAAATATCCATTTTCTACCCTCCATTAAAAAGAGAGCAAGAACTTCCGGTTTCGGTCTGAGCAACACTCCAGACTCCTGCCGTTGTGCGCATGTCACACAGGGACGCTGAAGACCTGCGTCCCAAGCGATCTCCTATTTTTTGCACTCAGTGCGCATGCGTCGGGAAAAAATTGCCAGTGCGCATGCGTCAGGGGCAAAAGACAATGCGCTATGTTGGGACGGCGTCCCGTCCAGACATGCGCAGTAGAACCCAAAGAAACACGACCTATCGGTCCAGTAAAAAATAGTAAGAAAACCTTTCTAAACTACACCTAAATGCAGATTATACACAGCACTTATTGTATATATAATGGATGGCTCGTTTAGTTTTATTTTTATGTTAGTTTTTTATATTTTGTGATCCTATTTCTCTTCTTCTTCCTCTTGGGACTGGTGGGGCGGCACCCGAGCGCCCCCTATGGACGGGCCGCCACTGGTGGGTACATGGAGCCAATCTTCCCGCCGTATCACATGAGAAGCATCACTGAGCATGGTGAACCACAGAGTGAATGTTTGTCAATTATCCAAATTAAAATTAACTTCACCATAAGGCAAAGTGCTAAAGCCACCTACTCCAAACCCTCATAACCAATGCGATTGAAGCACTGAAAAGCCCCTCCCACTGAGACTCCTTCAAATGCAAAAACCAAGAGCAGAAGCAAAATTGAGGCAGAGCAGAACCAAAACATACCCCTTCAGAATAAAAGCCTAAATGGTCCGAGTTACACAGAATTCAGTGAGAATCAAAAATATGTCCAAAAAAAAAAAAAAGAAGAAATTTTAGGAAGAAAAATAAAGTATTTTCTTATGAAATAAATATGTACTTGTGAAATGTTCCTTTTGGTTGCTTTTTTGTGTGTGACTGACTCCTTTTTGGTTGATTCTTTTGGCACAAATCTTATCCCATACCATCACATCATCATTAGGGTTCAATTATTGCTGTGGTCAACTTAAAAATCTTATCAGATTTTATTTACACATTTATCTGTAGGCTGAACAAATCCAAAAATGTAATTGTTATTCAATTAACCGATACTTGGTTTGGTGCGATACACTATTATTACTATTGTCTTTTGTTTTTCTGTCATTATTTTTCTGTTCTTATATTCTCTTACTATATGTGGTCCTAAATCTGATCTGATCACTGATTGACTTGTAGGGATGATTTGTTTTTAAACCTCACTGAGCCTTTTGTGATACACCTTTGTTGCTTCATCAAACTGCTCCTCTCGATCAAGAATAAATATGTTACAAGTTCAAATAGACAAAAAAAATTGACCACTGTCACACTGTAAAAGTTAATCAAACTTTATTAAACAAATGACAACCTGTTGTTTCTCACTGAGACTGCAGAAGTCATTGTGGTGAAAACACATAAGAAAACTGTTAGTTTGCCCTTACATGACATGAGGCCCTGATGACACTCCCCCAGATCTGTTTGTCTACAAGCTGAGTATGGCTGGGCAGACTAACACAAATAAATCCTAACTTTAACTTAAAGGACAACAGAAGCAGTGATCTGCAACTACAAAAAACAAACACATTAACACTTCTGAATGAAAAACTGTTTTAATGGAAATCATTAAAAACACCTACATACTAAAATACCTGGATGTGGACACACACACACACACACACACCTGATTATGTTGCTGCTTAAACCTTTGTGTTTAACACTGCAATATTCAAACTACACCATAAACTCTCCCCTATTTCATCCACCTGCTGCTTCCACCAGCAAAAAACCGTTCGTCACCACTAACAAACATTGTTACGCCCCTAGTGGAGGACCACTATTTATACTCCTTTATCCATCAGAGCTGAATGAAAATACCTGGTGATGCTCGTTGCCTCTTCAGCACCACCAGGTGGCAGCAGCTGATAGTACTTTGGATTTTGAATGATGTCTGACCTCCTCACTTTGACTCTTTATGAATACATTCTTTTAAAAAAGACTGTTAATAACTCAATATAACTTCAGCACACACATTTATCCAATATGTAGATTGACCCTGTAGGTAAAGGTGGACATAACCTGACATTTAAATTTTTCTATGCTAAAGTTTGTACATGTTGGCAAGCATCTAACTCCTTAGTGGAAAGAAGTCTAGTGATCTTAAACAGGTAGTGACACAGGACCCGATACAACCAGTCACCCACAGAGACAGGCAGAGGACACAGTATGACCACAGCACAACACAAAGGCACAGAAAAAAGAGGTGAGTGCTTTTCTGTGTGAGTGTGTGTGTCCTATCCAGCAGTATGAAAATCTAAATTGATGCTGAATGCCAACAGATTTACTATCACAGCTGCTGCTATAATGCTCCACCTGATATATATTCTTAGAAAAAAATCTTTATTAGAGTAGTTTTTTGGGTTTAATTTCAACACAGAGATGGAAATGAATGGGAAGGGGAGGTAGGGGGAAGTTAACAGAGAAAGACAAGAGTACAAGAGGTTCAAGGAATTTGCTTCTAGACCTGCAGAGAGAACAAACAAAGATACAGTATCACAGCCATAAACAACACATGAATATACAACCATTACAATGTCCTTGAAAAGTACACGGTAATGATTCATTTAAGGTGTGTTCAGTGTCGCCCACAGCCCAAGTTGGAAACACGTGAGTCAGTACTTGTGTGAGCACATGAGTGTGAGTGTGTGTATATAAGGTTTCTCCATTTCCCCATGACCGATGGAAGACATGGAGGAGACCTAAGCCCCTGACATCCAGAGGCTACCCAGAGCACGGAAACCCGAAGACCCCTGCAGGAGCAGCTGCAACTCCCTGGAGAATCACCCTGAGGGAGTCACCCAGCAGCCGCAGTGCCAGAGCCCCAGGGAGCCAGAGCAACAGGCCCACAGGCCCCGCCAGCAGGTCCAGCCGTGACCCAAGGACCCAAGACTTGATCTGTCCTCTGTCTCACTGTCAGATGAGCACTTTATTAATAATGTAAGGTAGTGACTGACAAGTGCCAATAGAAGGTGCTGTTGTGCAGTCCATGGCCTAGAAAAGGCAGCCTCTATGCCAGGGGTCAACTGAAAAACCTGTAAAGACCACATTATTCATTATTACAGGCGTTTTCGTGGGCTGGGAGGGGGGATGGGGCGTGTGCTGGGTAGGCAGTGCAGAGCTGGTGCTCAAAGTAAAAAGGCAAATAGAACATGATTTTAAAGGCAGAGAGCTGATGATGTTTAAACTGTACAGATACAATCTTCTTGCTGTACAAGCAGTAGTTTGTCATATTTGAAATATAAATGTAACTCAAACTTCTTCTCAATGTGTCAACCTTGAAGTCTGAAAAAAAAAAGTTATAAGCATTATAACTTCCATGTGGGAGAGCGTGGGTTCGATACCCGGCCCAAACCAATTTGTTTAATGTTACGGTTTAGGGACTGAGCAGGCCAACGTGCACAAACACTCCCATCAGAAAACAACAGAAAGTCTGGGAAACACATAGGGGGCTGGAAACACGTGGGTCGTAGGCCGGATTTGGCCCACGGGCTAATGATGCGCGGGTTGTCTTTTATCCTGCGGGTTACCCGCAGTTTGGGTCAATAAATTTTTACCTTCAGGCGGTTTGTGGTCACGTTATTGGAAACATTTCCGTCCATCCATCCATCCACTTATCTGAGGTTGGATCACGAGGGTAACTGCCTGCCAGGATTCCCTCTCCACAGCCATCTCGGCCAGCTCCTCCGGGGGATCCTAAGACGCTCCCAGGTCAGCCAAGAAACATATCCCTCCAGCCAAATTTTTCATTATTGTGTGTGTCTGTATATGTGTGTGTGTGTATGCATGGTAGGACTACGCTGTTAGTGAGAATGACAGCGAGCGTCTGAAGCTAAAATGACAGGTTGAGAGATATCCGTTTCTCGCACCGCGACCGCTGTAGACAGACACCTGTGAGCTCAATTATACATACAATGATACATAGAAAAATACTGCTCCTAGCTACTTTAATATTCACAATTAGCTTTCTACTGACACCACAAACACATAAATACATCTCTAACTAACACAGTCAGATAATTAATGTTACAATTCAGACAACAAACACTAACCAAGCAAGTCATGACATCAGCTCAACTAATGAAGTGACTTAACAACAAAATAAAGTCAAATCCACTGATGGTCTCGTCTCGTCTTCTTCCGCTTATCCGGGTTCGGGTCGCGGGGGCAACATCCCAATTAGGGAGCTCCAGACGGTCCTCTCCCCAGCCACTTCTACCAGCTCCTCCGGCAGGATCCCAAGGCGCTCCAGGGCCAAACCAGAGATATATTTTCTCCAGCGTGTCCTGGGTCGACCCGGGGGCCTCCTGCCGGCAGGACATGCCTGAAACACCTCCCTGGGGAGGCGTCCAGGGGGCATCCTAACAAGATGCCCGAACCACCTCAGCTGGCTCCTTTCGACATGGAGGAGCAGCGGTTCTACTCCGAGTCTCTCCCGGATGTCCGAGCTCCTCACCCTATCCCTAAGGCTGAGCCCAGCCACCCTGCGGAGAAAACTCATTTCGGCCGCTTGTATCCGCGATCTCATTCTTTCGGTCATTGCCCAAAGCTCATGACCATAGGTGAGGATTGGGAGGTAGATTGACCGGTAAATCGAGAGCCTTGCTTTCCGGCTCAGCTCCTTCTTCACCACAACAGACTGGTTCAGCGTCCGCATCACTGCAGACGCTGCCCCAATCCGCCTGTCGATCTCCCGCTCTCTCCTTCCCTCACTCGTGAACAAGACCCCGAGATACTTGAACTCCTCCACTTGAGGCAGGATCTCTCTCCCGACCTGGAGTTGGCAAGCCACCCTTTTCTGACCGAGAACCATGGCCTCAGACTTGGAGGTGCTGATCCTCATCCCAGCCGCTTCACACTCGGCTGCGAACCTCCCCAGCAAGAGCTGTAGGTCAGAGCCTGATGAAGCTAGGAGGACCACATCATCTGCAAAAAGCAGATACGAGATTCTCCTGTCACCAAACTCGACACCCTCCACACCACGGCTGCGCCTAGAAATCCTGTCCATAAAGGTTATGAACAGGACCGGTGACAAAGGGCAGCCCTGGCGGAGTCCAACCCTCACTGGGAACAGGTCCGACTTACTGCCAGCTATGAGGACCAGACTCACACTCCTCTGGTACAGGGACTGAATGGCCCTTAACAAAAGACCATCCACCCTCCTGGAGCGTCCCCCACAGGGTGTCCCTGGGGACACAGTCATAAGCCTTCTCCAAATCCACAAAACACATGTGGATTGGTTGGGCAAACTCCCATGACCTCTCCATCACCCTAGCGAGGGTAAAGAGCTGGTCCACAGTTCCACGACCAGGACGAAAACCACATTGCTCCTCTTCTATCTGAGATTCAACTATCGACCGGACCCTCCTCTCCAGTACCCTGGAGTAGACCTTCCCAGGGAGGCTGAGGAGTGTGATC
Source organism: Callopanchax toddi (assembly GCA_006937965.1). Classification (NCBI taxonomy): domain Eukaryota; kingdom Metazoa; phylum Chordata; class Actinopteri; order Cyprinodontiformes; family Nothobranchiidae; genus Callopanchax; species Callopanchax toddi. Next base: position 16,313 of record SSNR01000349.1, read on the forward strand.
CCCCTATAGTTGGAACACACCCTCTGGTCCCCCTTCTTAAAAATGGGAACCACCACCCCGGTCTGCCACTCAACAGGAACTGCCCCCGATGACCACGCAATGTTGCAGAGACGTGTCAACCATGACAGTCCTACAACATCCATAGCCTTGAGATACCCAGGTCGGATCTCATCCACCCCCGGGGCTCCGCCACTGCGTAGTTTTTTGACTACCTCAGCGACTTCTGCCCCAGAGATTGAACAGTCCATCCCCAGTTCTCCCAGCTCTGGTTCCTCATAGGAATGCGTGTTGGTGGGATTGACGAGCTCCTCATTGCTGCTGGTGGAGATCCTGACCCACCCACCCTCCTTGATGTGTTTATCGGTTGTTGTGACTGTGTGTAAAATGCTACTCCCTCCCTCCATTTTGTTTACATTTTCTTCTGCTCCCATCTTTATTTTTATTTTTTTTGCCCAAATATTGTATTGAAGTTGTCCCAATATTTCTGCCCAAGACTTTAGTTCCTTACACAAGCCAATGTCCCACTTTATCTCATAATTTACAATGCAGGTCCCCTGATGGTACCCCAAATCTTGAAGTTTGCCCCAATATTTCTCTTTGCCCAAGCCCAAGTAAATGTCCCACTTTAACTCATAATTTACAATGTAG
>SSNR01000349.1:16970-65498 GCA_006937965.1 Callopanchax toddi
ACTCATAATTTACAATGTAGATCCCCTGAAGGTACCCCAAATCTTGCCCAAATATTGTATCTGGTACCCCCAAATCTCTGTTTGGTTTGTTTTTTATTTTCAATGTATCTCATCATTTACAATGTACGTAGATCCCCTGAAGGTACCACAAATCTTCCCCAAATATTGTATCTGGTACCCCCAAATCTCTGTTTTGTTTTTTATTTTCAATGTTTTCTCTGTTTTGCTTTTGTTTTTTTGTTTATATTGTCAAGCGCTTTGTGATGTATATCTGTGAAAGGCGCTATATAAATAAACTTTACTTACTTACTTACTTACTCAAAGTATTCCTTCCACCGCCCGACTATAGCCCCAGTTGACATCAGCAGCTCCCCGTCCCCACTGTAAACAGTGTGAGCGAGTTGCCGCCTTCCTCCCCTGAGGCGTCGGATGGTTTGCCAGAACCTTTTTGGAGCTGACCGATAGTCTTTCTCCATGGTCTCACCAAACTCCTCCCATGCCCGAGATTTTGCCTCGGAAACTGCCACTGCTGCACCTCGCTTGGCCCTCCGATACCCATCAGCTGCCTCTGGAGACCCACAGACTAGCCATGCCTTGTAGGCCTCCTTCTTCAGCCTGACGGCTCCCCTAACCTCTGGTGTCCACCAGCGGGTACGGGGGTTACCGCCACGATTGGCATCGGCTACCTTGCGATCACAGCTAGCAACAGCCGCCTCAACAATCGCAGAGCGGAACAAGGCCCATTCGGACTCAATGTCCCCCACTGCTCTCGGGACGTGGTCGAAGCTCTTCCGGAGGTGGGAGTTGAAGACCATCTTGACAGGCTCTTCTGCCAGGCGTTCCCAGCAGACCCTCACTTTACGTTTGGGTCTACCAGGTCTGCGTAGCATCTTCCCCTGCCATCTGATTCAACTCACCACCAGGTGGTGATCAGTTGACAGTTCCGCTCCTCTCTTCACTCGAGTGTCCAAAACATACGGTCTCAGGTCAGATGATACAACTATAAAGTCAATCATTGACCTGTAACCTAGGCTGCCCTGGTACCAGGTGTACCGGTGGGCATCCTTATGTTTGAACATGGTGTTTGCTATGGCCAAACTGCGACTTGCACAGAAGTCCAAAAACAGAACACCACTCGAGTTCAGATTGGGCGGGCTGTTCCTCCCAATCACGCCCCTCCAGGTCACGCTGTCATTGCCCACATGAGCATTGAAGTCCCCCAGCAGGACTATGGAGTCCCCAGTAGGAGCGCTATCCAGCACTCGTCCCAGAGACTCCAAAAAGGGTGGGTACTCTGAGCTGCTATTTGGTGCATAAGCACAAACAACAGTCAGGACCCGTTCCCCAACCCGAAGGCGTAGGGAAGCTGCCCTTTCATCCCCCGGAGAAAACCCCAACATACAGGCAGAGAGTCTTGGGGCTAACAGAAAGCCCACCCCAGCCCTCCGCCTCTCACCCGGAGAAACTCCAGCATAGAAGAGAGTCCAACCCCTCTCAAGGACTTGGGTTCCAGAGCGAACGCTATGTGTCGAGTTGAGTCCAAATATATCTAGCTGGTATCGCTCAGCCTCTTCCACAAGCTCCAGCTCCTTCCCCGCCAGAGAGGTGACGTTCCATGTCCCAATAGCCAGTTTTTGTGCCCGGGGATCGGACCGCCAAAGCTCCCGCCTTGGTCTGCCATCCGATCCACAATGCACCGGACCCTTCATGTTCCTCCTGCAGGTGGTGGGCCCACTGATGGGTCCCATCAAACCCACTCACACAAAACTCCCTTAAAATGCCATGTTTTAAAGGAAACGTAATACAATATTCATCAAAACGAGCTAAAACTACATAAACCAACGTATTCAATCAACAGTATCAGTGTTTCTCTGATCTTCGCCCAGAACTATAACGACAAAAAACATGTCGCTATTTAAGGTATAAATTCACTCATCAGGACTTAGAACAGCTAGCCGCAGCTAGCTAGGCCGGGCTTTTGAATAGAAAATCCACAACAGATATATTGTTAATTAAAAAAAAAACAAACAATGTCACTCATCATCAAGTTCATTAAATCAGGACACATGGAATAAATCGGCCAGGGTTTCACATGCTGCCAAGAAGGATTCTTTAAATAAATATCCATTTTGTTTCCTCCATTTTAAATCCAAGAGCAAGAACTTCCGGGGTCACCGTCCTGCCGGTCTGAGCCTCTGCCTTTATGCACTTGACACGGACACTAGATTCAGCGCCCCTCGGGTCTCCAATACTTTGCACTAAAGGCTGGTTCCAGTGTTCATGCGTCAGTAACAGCCAACAAAGCGTAGGTCTATTGGTAACGCTGAGTGCGTCCAGGACATGCGCAGTAGACCCCAAAGAAACAGGAAGTATATCACTCGACCTTTCGGTCTGGTAAAAAATAGTGAGAGAACACTTTAAAACTACACCTAATTGCAGATTATACACAGTACTTATTGTATATAAAGGATAGATCGTTTAATGTTATTTTCATGTTTGTTTTTTTATATTTTGTGATTCCTATCCTCTTCTTCCTCTTGGACTGGTGGGGCGGCGCCCTAGCGCCCCCTATGGACGGGTCACCACTGCAAGCTAGAGCACAATTCTCTCACTGAGCAAGAAAGTGTGGCAATGAATATTAGGGGAAGAAAGTGAGCATTTAAAAACTGTTGAATCGATGTGTTGAGATTTATTATCTGTAAAATTTGTCGAGACTTGAGTTTTTTTTCTGAAGTTAAGCACTTTAAACTTGCACAATTTTCACGTTTTATTAATTTCGTCTTATTTTTAAATCCATCCATCTACTCGTCTTCTTTACCGCTTCATCCTTCATTGAGCGTCGTGGGGAGCTGGTGCCTTACTCTAATTTTAGTTGACTGTCCCTAAATACTCTTCAGCTCTTTCACTCTTTCGGCTCCTCCTGTTGTTCTCACTCTGTCCCGTTTCCTGTGCCTCCTACCAGTAAGTCCTGTTTTTGTTGTTAATAAACTTTTTTGGGGTTCATCTGCCTGCTCCCAGCGTCCTTACCTGCACCGTAGGTCCTCATACACACAACGCAAAACCTGAACTTTGGCAGAAGCTGGTGAGCCAGTGAGTTGCGCAAATTAATTTCTCTTAACATCCAACTCAGGGAGTGAAATTATTTTATCCATCAGCCCTATGATCTTATTTGACATCATTTGAATGATGTCATGTAGTTGTTCATAGGATGTCAAAAGCTTGTGACAATACCAAGACAAAACACTAGTACCTCAAGCTCAAGTCCCCAGCCAGAGCTCTCAGCATGACAAACAGCTTGTTCAGGGTCAGTCTGTCTAGTCAGGCCTCAGTGACTCCATCAAAAATATTCTGAGGAGTGGCATGTGTTCATTTTGAGTGCAGTACCTCACTAAAACACTGGTCTGAAATAGAAAGTGTGGTAAAAATAATACTGTATATTTCTCATCTGTGTTGTTATCATTTATAAGCTCTATTAACATTTACGGACTTTGTTTGATCATGTTGTGACATCTAGGCCTAAGATCCTTTTATTAGGATGGAAAAAGTTTTTTTTTTGCTCAATGTATCTTTATTGTGTTTTCAGATACAAACAAAGAGTAAGACAGCACAGACAAAAATCAAGGAACAGAAAAAGAGTAAGTAAGTAAAAATAAATAAGTAAATTAAAAAGGAAAAAAAAAAAGCCCATAGAGTAGTTAGTTACCCTCTTATCACACAAAGGCTACACTGGAAATTACCCAAGTTTTTTGTGAATGACTTTGTGATTTATGTCTGTGAAAGGTGCTATATAAATAAACTTTACTTACTTAGTGCACAGTCAACTGTTCCACATGAGAAATAAAGCGGTGCCAGATTGTGGCAAACTTGCCCACCGATCCATTTACTCTATATCTGATTTTTTTCAACTTTAAGGAAAAAACATTACATCACATATCCATCTGCCAAAGGAAGGGGGGTTGTCATTATTCCAGTTTAAAAGAATGAGTCGCCGAACCAGCAATGATGAATAGGCTATACAATTTAGTTGGGGCTTTCGTAGAGAAATTCCTTCTGACAAAATACCAAAAAGTCCAATAAATGGACAGGGAGTGACAGTTTGGCCAGAAATAGGGTTTATGCACAGTCACTTCCTGGTTAGGATAAGCCAGCCCCCCTATCGTCTCGCTCAATGCATTTCAATGGGAGACTCGGACGAAATGGAATTATTTACGCGTTTTTTTCAAGACCTGCCGCGCATCACGGTAGACGATGTCCACTGGATTTTTGAAAAACACACAGACGTCTGCGAGCAAGCAGGTGAAGGACTTTAAGCTGTATATAACCAGCTTTATTCATGAAATTGAAGGTAAGCTAACAGCGTTAGCTTGTAGCTTCCATCATCAAAAAACAGTGAGACAAATCTATATAGCCGTGATCGTGGGCTCCAACTGCTTCCCAACTTTCTCTGGTCTAGCTGTACGTTATCAAACACCAAGTCTTCATTCACCAAAAGAATAGTTGTTCCAGTGAAATAACACGAACGGCGCCGCGCCTCCTCCTTTAGCCTCCTTCACTCGGCTTTTTGCTGCAAAGTGTCGACTGCAGACACGGTGTGGTTAGAAATGATCACGTTTTCTCTTCTTAAGTTCACAATCCTTCCTTTTTGTAGTTATTTATTCAGTGGAAATGTGTGGAAACAGACTAATGAATTATATTCAGCTGATGCTGTACACAACGGAACACAGCAGTGTTCAGCTGTCGAGGCTTCCCGTCCGCTGATACTTATATGATGGCTTCATTTCTTAGTGCTATAATATATATATCATACTGTACTATACTATACTATCACTTGTTTTGATTATAAACATTATCTTTAGCTGGAAATGCACTCTAACTCTGGAAATCTTCACGTTTCAAACGGAACCGGAAATGGTCCCACAAGTTAATTTTAAACCGGAAGTTCTACTAAGTACTCTGTGCATTGTAGCGCCGGCAAAGGCGTTACTATCTCTGATTTCTGACCTCTGGGTCATCACTACAATAACTCATCTTTTTCCCAATAACTTGGATTAAAATGACTCTTTTATTATGTTGTAACCTGAATCAACATTCCTTCCAGGACCCGGTCGTGTCGGAAGACTCAGAAGATGTTCTTTAGTTAATAATTAAACTTACAGACTCTTTGATGTCTCATTCTAAAAAGACACTACCTTTAATCGAATGTCCAGAAATGTCTTAATATGATTAATTCATTTTCTTCCAGTATTAATGAATGTTGATGTTGCATCAGTATTATTTCATGTTTTCTACTTTTGCTAAAAGGTTAAAGCATATTAATAATCCATCTAAGTTTGTCCTGGGTTTCCTTAATGACTAGAACCACGTGACTTGGTAACTCCTTCCCATTGGGCCACGCGTCCAAAAGTTCCACTGTCAGACTTCCTGTCTGGAAGCTAGACAGTTCTCGTTCAACCTACAACGAGACGAGAAGCCTCCGTTTTTCTCCGCTACACGGTGGGCCTAGATGCCGACTGCCCGTTTGGGTCTTAGCCCCAAGCAGTCGAGGACAATTTCCCCCGGCTAGAAGTCAGACGCCATCCGTCTGCTTCTGTTCACCTGCCATGGGGAAGAACATGCCAGCCTCTTCCACCAGCCGATCATGGAGCCGCTGACCGACTCACTCAGACGCTTCCGTGCCTCGAGTGACTTCCCGTCCACCGGGGACCAGACCGAGGTTCGTCAGGATATCACGACCTCACCGACGAACCTCCATCTACCACGCCGAGGCGATCTTGGAGCGGTCTCAGCAGGTACCAACTCCGATCTGGTAAACTGAGGCTCTTGATAAATAACACTCCTGTCAACTTAGTCTCAGCTCCCCTCATAACTAGCTCAGACTCCCTAGAGATATTTAATATCTCACGGGCTCTCGTCATTAACTCTCAGCTTAATAACATCAGAAGAATCTCTTAAGATGCACCATCTACCTCATATCTGTCTATTCGTCCAATCTGTTTTCTTTAATAAATTAAGTGTAGTCTAAGTCTGCTTCTGGGTTATAACTTCCAAATATAACGTACGTAGGTCTTCCCTTTGAATCAAAAGAACCTAAGATATCCTGCATAACAATTAGTTTAGTGAAGGTAGCTAACATCTTAGCATAAAACTGACGGAAACTAAGCTAATAACCTTGCAGAAGTGTGTCCATATTATAACAATAAAAACAGGTTATATTACGCTACAGCATAAAGCCTATTGCTGAATACATTTCAAATATTGAAGACCAAAAAGGGACGAGACTGGGGCATGACCAAAACATGTGGAAGAGGGTTGCTGGCGCCTGCTTACATGGGACAATGGGTGCCGTTTATACAACATGATCACAAAAATACAACAATATCAGTGTCATTACATGCCAACACTCATATTTTCCCTCTCATTGAGAGAGTCTGATTAGAATTGCATTTCTCACACGTCTCAACCTTGAAGTGGCTCTCCCTCTCTTCTTCCTCAGGCAGAGGATATGGAGAGTGATATTTATAATTACTGCCACAGTCAAATTTTTCACTTTAAATTAGAAAAATATCAATGTAGAAGACGCTATATAGCTAGCTTTTAAAAGTGCACATGAGCTGACATTTGTGGGCTACTAATCTTGCCCGGCCGAGCAAACCATAATAATCCACCCCTGAAAGCTCTGGCAACACAGTGCTCGCGTTTGGGAAAAACATGCGAAAAACAGGTATAGGTAAATTGGTTTTATTTCAGATCCAAAAGGAGAAAATACTTTTACAACATCGTTTCAGTCAAAACAAACAAACAAACAGGTTCATCAGCAGCTTGAGTTGACCCGATTCCTGCTTTTGCTTTTGTTTATGCGACACATTGATGATGATGTCGCTGGTTTCAAGTGGTGTTGGAAATGACAAACACTGGGCAATCCCTACACCCTGTAGTGAGTGGACTATGTAGTGAACATGATGTAGGACGAGTGTACTTGGGCATGTTGCTCCATGCTAACCAACTCTACTTCCTGTTTTGTATCAAACTAGCTGCAGCAATGGAATGGTGAAATATCAGAGCAGTGATGCTTCTATCTTGGGTTTTCTTTGCAACATTTCAAGTCTTTAACCAGAATCTCCTCATCATGTGAGTGTTCACAATTTACAAACTCCACAGATAAACGTAAAAGTACACTTTCCAAGCCAATACAAAGAAGGTACCCAGTTCACACAGCAGGATTATTAACCCGATTTTTGCCCCAATTCTCCTCTTGGACACACTTGTTTACCGTAATGTTTCTAAAGATAATCTCAGATATTCCTGTCATGTGTGGTGGGTTAGAGTGCTCTGGTCCACTCGGAAGGACGTCAGGATTGCTCTGATGACAAATCTGGGAAACTGAACATGTTGGATTGTCTTGACCTGACATTGCAGCATGTGGTGTTCCCTGAGAAGCCGCCTGTCGAATTTGACATGTAGCCAAGCCGCACGGAGTGAGGAGAATCTCGAATCAAAGCAGGTATTCTGATTCTTTGTTATAGCTACTGTATAAACAAAAAATGTCAAGTGCATTGTTGTTTATAATAAAAATAAAAGCTGTCTGTTTGTTTACTCCAAAGTCAAGTTTGATCTTGAGAATTTCTGAGAGATTTCACATCTGATCTGGGAATGTTCGTGGGTAAAATCAGTTTGTGTGTGATGTGTCGTCTTTCCCGTGTCGCTGCACACCACACACTGTAGGACCAGAACAGTCAACGTCCATGACTTTGTATCACCACCATGGTCTCATGATTTAAAAAAATAAATAAAAATCAGCCGACAATTAGAAATTCCTGCTTTGTGAGGTTACTTAAGAGAGTCTTGAGAGGTTACATAAACAAAAGCTGCTGCAGAATCACAGGAAGTGTTACGGTTTCCATGAACTCAGTAGGATTCCTTGTAACTGGACCACATTACAAAGTAGTTAGAATGTATTTTCTCTATGGTTTGTACTTTTAGTCTGAAAAAAGTGATTGTCTATTTTTAATTATCGAAGTTTACACTGAGATCTGGCTCACATGAATCTTTAATGCTGAACCCAACTTAAAAATTTCTATAGCTGCTCAGATGTTTAAATTACAGAACACTGAGGCTCCAGGTGTGGGCAAAGAGAAAGGTGCAGAATGCAGCTCTCTAGCCTTGATTTACAGAGAATCCTGAAGGGTTTAAAAGATCACAGTGGCAACTGTCCTTAAAGTATCTACTAGGTGCTGAGAAGCAGCGTTTCATGAATTAGCTGATTGTGAATCAGACTGCTGACGGGAGGTGAGAGAAGAGCTGAGGAATGAGTCTGGAATGTTCTTGGCATGCTCCACAAGCCCGTAGGAATCCCTGATGTCCGTCAGGCCAAACCAGAAGACAGTCCAGACGCCATTTACAAAGCTGCCATCGCAATGCTTGAAGTACCTGCACAGACATGCATACCAAATATTTAACAAGAACTATAAATAAATCATCTCTGGAGGGTACCAATCCAGCTACTCTCTAAAATGCCAGATGAGATTTAATGTCTCCTTTTTCTTGCATAAACTACGTATATACCATACTGACCCGAATATAGGACGACCCTGATTATAAGATGGCCCCCTTTATTCAAGACTGGTCTTCAGAAATAAAAAGACTAAATTAACTTTTAAAAGAAACTATTTATATTGAAATTTTGAGAAAATCATTTAAATACCTTAACTACAGACTGCTTTAATATTTGCTTATTAATCAGGGGTTAAAGTTCTCCGTGGCAACATATTTCAGTCAATTGGAAAAAAAGGAAAACATTTTTTTTTATCTTTCTCTCTTGCGCCGTCTCTGAGCTCAGTCTCCCTCTCTCCCTCCCTCTCTTTCTCTCTCTCTCTGAGACTGTGTGTGTGTGGGAGTGTGTGTGTTTGCATGTGTGCGTTTGTGTGTGTCGGGCAAATAAAGATACATGAATCTGACGAGGTTCTGAGGAAGAATGTATGTGAATGGAGCGACGCCCTCACCTGTACATAGTCCACTCACGCTGAAAGCACCTGCAGCAGGTCCAGTCCCGGTCTGACCACCGAGGAGATATGTCCGAGAGGAGGTGTTGGCTCGATGTGAGAAACCCAGACCCTACCCCTATTTGAAAAGAAAAACCAGTATCGAGCCAAGCCGAACCCACACTAGTCTGAAAACACCAGAAGTGGACCTGGCTGCCGCTGGACTTCGCCCTCGGGTATTTTAATCCTCAGTGGGCCTGTAACTTTCAGCTGGACTGGGTCGGGACAGCTCGTGGTCTGAGCTGCTTCCTGCTGCTGCCGCTTTGACCAAAAAGCCTGCGCCCTCTGCTGGTGGGGCCGTGTAATGACAAGGTAATGATAGGATTATAAGATGACCCCCGTTTTTCAAATTATTTTCAATGAAAAAAAACCTTGTCTTATATTCGGGTCAATATGGTAATAAGTGTAAAGAGGAAGAAATGTCAGCAGGATCATCTGAGAGTCATGTGTGCATCTCACCATGGGTTGATCCTGTTTGTTGCCTTGGACCTCCAGAAGAGCTTCCCCAGGTCCTGTCTAATACACTCCCACAGGATGTGACTGGTTCCCTGGCCCTGCTTACTGCTGCTGACCACAAACTTATCGAGATAGGGAGTCCCTCCATTCACCGGCTCCATGGTAATGATGGCTACCGCACTGTAGCTGGAGGGGCACAGACTTCCTGTGTTTAGCTGTTTCACACTCACTCAAATTTGATATTTAATAAAACAGGATGAAGATTATAAAACAGGCAAAAAGGTTTTACAAATGAACTCTGTTTTACAGTAAAATCTTTAAATGATTTATTCATCATTATCACCAACCCTTCAGAAAGGTAGATGGAGTGCATCCGTCCCATTAGAGACTCAATGTAATCTTTCCTCAGAGTTTTATCAAACGACTTGTTGATGAGGTCCAGTAGACGTTCCACATTGATCTCATCCAGAGAGCTATACCTGCACACCCAAAGCAACACTGTTAAAATTCTCATCCGATATGATTCCATAGGTTTGTACGATAGCTACTGACCGGTGTATGGGGTCTCCATTTTTAAAAAGTGTCCCAGAACCTGAGCCAGAAAAACAAGCCGTAAATCAAACAAAAACAAGATTTTAGGAGGCTAAAATACCTCCTCCATAAATACCAAGGCTACAACTTAAAGTAAACAGCTCTCCATGTGTGTTTGTGTACATGTAAATGACTGAGTTGGTCACATGTCTCACCCTTGTGACTGAAGAGTTCAGTCAGTAGAGTGTCCGCTGAGGTGATCACAGCAGACGACTCAGTAGGCAGTTGATTGAGGAGTCTGGCAATAGTGTTCACTCTGGATCGTTCAGCTGGACTTAACCACTCAGCCATGGACAGACTGGGCAGGTCTTTGGGCAATGACACCAAGTCCAGGACCTGTAAACCCAAACAGGAAGTGCTGAAATTAGCTGTACCTGAGAAGGACATCAGACTACACTGATTTGATAGTCTACCCCAATTCAGTTTTAGGGTTTTACGTATCAGGCAGGGATCGCGTTAACTGAATATTTTCTGTCATTGACCTTTTATTTTTAAAACTGATGGAAAAAGCTGAAGGCTGTCGGTCATTTTGACAGAATAAAATTAACACACCTGTGTGTGCACGCACCATCAGACCTCGCATTACGTAGTGTGAAAATGACAGCGAGCCGCTGCAGCTGTGTGTAATGACAGATAGTGGCAGTTTTCTCTCTCAGTGACCTCTGTAGAGAGACACCATTTAGAAAACTTACAAAACAGACATGAAAGTAAGTCACTTTTTACGCAAACTTTGAGATTTATAAAAAGCACATATTGGAGACAGGAAACCTGGCAGCGCAGCTGGTGAGATGGAAAAATTATTTAAAGGCAGTAGGCCACGCATACACACACACACACCAGTCACCTCCACCCCCGTTTCTGAACGGAATAAAAATGAGAATCTGAGCAAAAATGTTGCATTTAGAAGTTTTATCACCATTTGTTCATACATATGTCTTCAAATATTTATTATAACGGCAATTATTTGTGCTTTAATTGTGATCAGGTTTATTGTCCTCAATTATTGAGACATGAATACTGCAGAGGTATACTTGTGTGAGTCCAACTGATGGCGCCCAATCTGGGTCATCCTTCTGATAAAGGTCAGATCTTTTACCTGTTGAATAATGAGAAATACAGCACATTTACGTAGTTTTAGCTCTACATTCGAAGAATAACTGTGTTGCTACTGTATCAGGCTGTTAAATGTGATTATATTAAGTAAATAGCTTGATATAAATTATATTAGCATCCCACTAAAAATGACTTAAGAGCAGCTGTTATCAACAATTCACTTACCTGACAAGAAATGGGCCGAACTAACTCGGATAGATCCTGGTTTAGCTTCGCCGCCTCCTTTCCTCTGATAACTTCTAGCGTTGTTCTTCCTGATCCGTAATCATTTTTTTGCAGTCTATAAAACTGCAAAGGTGTCTCATGGTCTGACCGATTGCTACAGCCATAAACACGGCAATAATTCACCATTTCTTTTCGTTTTGCAATAGAATACTCATTAAATGCGTGCGTTCTGTTTACCTCAATATCTCCAATATGGCGGCTTCTGGTTAGACGACGCAGTGGTGACGCGCCGTGAAAACCCTCTATTCTTTTAAAATGAATGAAAATTAAATGCAGTTGAAAATGTCATTAAATTTTTTTTTAAATTATTAAATGATGGATAAATAGATTATGACCGCAATTTTTGACCCTGTCGCTCAAAATGGCAGTACGAAAAAGCTTAGTGCGACCTCTGGTATCAGGACATTAAAATAAAAAAAATATTCACCAGGTTTTAAAATTGTACATGTCTAACCACAAATGTTAAACACACACAAACACACACACACTAGAAATCCTTCAAAAATGGAGGATTTGAGAAGATCAGAACCTGCCACCTGCTTGAGGTGGCTGAGGCTCGGCAGGAAGACCAGCTATCTACTAATTGGAAGATTGTTGGTTCAATCTCAGCTTCCCTACCACATGTCAAGGTGTCTTTGGGCCTACACTGAACCCAATTACAATATGTAAAATCCTAAACTGAAAGGGGGTGAACTTGTTTGTCCCGTGACTGTAAGCGGTCATGTTTTACCTTGTGTTTTTTGCTCCGCAAGCCTCCCGAGTTGTTCAGAAACATGACTTTGTGGGGCTGCAGAGCTTGGGAGATGGCTTCTGTGACCTCTGTTGGATCCAACATCACTGAGCAACCTTGCCTGTCCTTCCCCACTGGACAAACCAGTGGGATTGTCCCACAGTCCAGACTCCACTGAAGGAGGCTGATGTCAACAGTAATAAAGGGTGGAGTCCTGCAGGGCGAAAAGGAAAAAGATCAGAACAAGTAGAAATATCTGAGAACCTGAACAATGCAGTTAAATAGCATTCAAGGTCAAATCAGTAATAATTGCATGGTGGCAGCTGGTAGCACTGTTGCCTCAAATGCAAGAAGGTTGCAGGTTTGAATCCCAGCTGTGACCTTTCTGCCTGTATCTGGCTATCTGCTATCCTGCACAGAGTGAAGAGGGTGAAGGATTGTCACAAAGTTAGATGACTTTTGACCCACATGACATTGTTGATGTTACATATTTAGCATATTCTTCTCATGCATTTGTGTTGTGTCCTCTGTGTAATCCTTTTAAATAAATAGATAAACAAAAAACAATCACATCAAAACTATAATAATAAAACATGATCATAAAAAGCAAGGATAAAAATAAAGGGATAATAAAAATCCAAAGATTAAAAACAATAACAATGCCAACACAAGAAGCAAACAACAACAGCAACAACAACAAAAAGGTGAATCTAATATGAGAGACTCATTACATGCAAAGCCAGATATTTCAAGCCTTTGTTTTTAATTTTGATGATGGCTACAGCTCATGAAATCCCCAATTTCAAAATCTCAGAAAATTTGAATATTGTGAAAAAGGTTCAAAGTGTCACACTCTAATCAGCTAATTATGAAAAGGGTTCCTGAACCTTGAAATGGTCTCAGTCTGGTTCAGTAGGAAATCAAAAATCACATTCATCAAGAAGACTGCTGACCTGACAGAAACCTGACCCCCTCCATAAAGAGGGAAAGCCTCAAAGGGTAATTGCAACAGAAGTTGGATGTTTCCAAAGTGCTGAATCAAAAGTACATAAAAAGGGATACTCCACCAGAAAGTGATTTTTTTTCTAGTGCCATATTCCTCATAGATCAGTGGGCAAAAAACAATTTGTAAACAGCCCAGCCGTTTTCCTGATCCAGCAGGATTCCTTTAGCATTAGCTTAGCATAAAACACTAAATGAATAGTAACAACTAGCATTGTGAGGAAAAAAATAAGTCCTTAAAACTCACTCAGTAGTGGTACTAATTCTGCCTAGTGACCTCAGTAAACATATCGACTACAAGTGAAAATAAAAAGTAACACGAAGGATTTACAGGTACTATTTTAGACTTAGGACTACTTTATGACAAAGAACTGCTGTAAGCCTCCTCTGAATGGTGCAAGTACATGACGCAGTAACTCCAAAGACACCGAAGTCCTTAAAAACAAATACTGGCTACTAGGCTAAAACCGGCAACGTTTTTTTGAAGATAATCTCTGTGCAGCTCCTGACTTTGTGTTATTTTTCATCATCTGTTAGGTTTGCAAACAACGTTCGGATACGTGTTTACGGAAGTAGGTCTCCTTGGAGCTGCTGGGTCATGTCCTTGCACCGTTCAGTGGAGCCATGTCATCTGCTGGTGTTAGTCAACTGAACTTTATTTAATCCAGAGTCAACACTACCACGAGACTTTGGAGCACTTAATACTTCCTTCTGCAAACCAGCTTTTTGGAGATGCTGACTCCATTTTCCAGCAGGACTTGCATGGCACCTGCCCACACTGCTAAAAGTACCGAAACCTGCTTCAATGGGTTACTGAGCTCGGATTGGCCAGCAGACTAGAGGGTGAGAAGTATCTATGCTGGTGGGGGGCTTTGAACAGTATGCTAGAGAAATCCTGAAGTGTTTAAATAAAATGAGAACCACTGGGTTAAAAGATCACTTCCAGGTTCTTCTGGACTTGGTCCAACACCTCAGTATGATTGAAATGTTGTGGCAGGGCCTGAGGGAGCTCAGCAGTAACAAATGTGTCTAAACTCCATGTAGAGAAAGATGATTAAAGTCATACAGATACAACTAGTTTAAGTCTAAGGGACTCTTCCAGTTGAGTGAACTCGGGGGCGTTTGGCTGCTGCTGCTCTCCGGTTCTATGTTTAACTTTTGTACTTCTGTTTAACACTTTTACTTTAATATTTAACTTTTTGTTTTCACTTTTTTGTACTGTAACACTTTTAGCCAAATAACTATGACATTTAAAGTGCCTGAGTAACACTACTCTCTAAACAATCCACCAACCTGCAGACTGTTGGTGCTCGTCCAGGAAATATGTCTTACCCAGGAAAGAGATATCACAATATGCAGCATGGAGTTGTTAAAATTATGAAGGGGTGCAAGAAACCTGTAATATCTAAAGTGGGAAACACCCCTAACTTTTTTCACCATCTCAATCCTCAGCACCTGAGTCTAACAGGATTGTTTTCGAACGCTACAAAGCTAAAACAAAGTGAGCTAGTTCAGTTCTCTCCGAGTCTGTATGACAGAAAAGGCAAATAGACTTATTTTGTTATACTAAGACCAGAGCAGCAGGAGCGCTGTAGGTCAAGCGTTTATCTTGCAACCAGAAGGGTTGTCGGTTTGAATCTTGCTCTGACTGCGTCACCTTGTTGTTCTTTTCTAGGGTCAGACACTTCACCCAGACCGCCTGTTGGTGGAGGTCAGAGGGTCTGGTGATGTCTGTGCATCTCTTTTCTGTAGCTAAATTAAATGCTGAGCTGTACATTTACAGACTATATTTTATACAGACTTTCAGTCCAAAGAACAGAGGGGTAATCATTTTATTTCTAAACTCTAAAACTGTTGCTGAATGTAGACATAAGAGAAGGTTATTATCATCAACGTCTTGAGGTCAGAACCCTTTGTGCATCAGTGACTCCTCAGTGGAAAGAGTGAAAGGTCACTTCCAGGTATCACAGGACCTCTCTGACAACCTCACTTGGTCTCTGAACACCAACAGTGCTGTCTAGAAGACCCAGCACAGACTGCACTTAATTTCCCCCCAAACATCCTGACATACAGAGGTGTTGTGGAGAGTGTGCTGATATTCAGTGTGCTGACAAAAAGGCCCTGCAGAGGCTCAGAGAGGTCAATGGGGTCTCCCTGACCTCGGCACAGGAACTACTAGAGCCAGTGCAGAAGACAAGCACTAAACATCAGTGACCCTCACAACAACTCCACAGACTCTTTGATTCACTGCCCTAGGGTAAGGTGCAGGTGCAGCCATTCTACAAGCAATTAGGGTTCTGAACTACTGACCTACTGTTGAGTCTTGCTAATAGATCTGCTCTCACTGACTATTACTGACATTTAAATGACCTAGTCACTGGATGTACAGTAGATAACCAAACAGACACTGTTATCAGTTTACACAGACAGGCACCTTCTTTTCTACAACCACCATTTTTGGAGAATGTGTTTTTTCTATCATCCTTACCTACACCTGGGTTTTGGACCCAGGTGTAGGTAAGGATGGCGGTGGCAGCAGCAGCAGAAGAAGAAGGCAGATGAACTTAATGTAACTTTATTGAAGCTAAGAACTCAGGAAAGAACACAGGGTAACAACAGGAGGAACCAACAGGGAGAGCATGAACTAAATAGTATTTATAGGGAGGAAGGTGATCAGGGAGACGAGGCACACCTGTGGAGGATTAGTGCAGGAAGACAGTTGGAGGAACACAGAAACAGGGGAAAAGAAAGGCCAAACTGAACACAAAGGGTGCAGGACATGACATTTTGTGTGTAATTACTTTTGTCCTATGGATCCCATGGAAAAGTCTTTTTGGTTTTTGAGTATATTTATATACTATTTGATTATTATATTATATTTATATATAATTTGATTTTGATTAGAACAATTTGTTCTGAAATAAGTTATTATACTGTATCTTCACCTGTTTCCTTGTGGCGCTTCATGCAGCTGCAGAAAGGCCTCTGCAGAGAAGAATGGCAGGACAATGGCTGACTGTTGCTGCAGAGCCTCAGTCAGCTGCTGGCATCTCTCCACCAGGCCTTTGGTACACTGAGACCCGATAACCTCTTCTGTGGGCCCAGACTCTTGGCCCATCACCACCACGGGTTTCATGTCCATCCGCTGCAGAAAAGACAGTCCAAAGGCCAGCCTCTGAATCATCTCCCTGTTCTGGAATGCTGAGCTGTCCACCTAGAGAAATGAAGAAAGTTATTTTTGTTTTCGAAGTACCCAGTCAGACTAAGCCAGCTGAAATCACATTCTTTGTTGAAGATGTCAGCTCTAGGTTTAGTGGTTTCTTTCTTTGGGTGTAGAACAGTGATGCCAATTCCTGGTCCCTAAGGGCAACTATCCTGCAGGTTTGAGGTCCTTTGACCAAGGCCTGCTCTCTGTCCCAAAAACCAGACTCAAGACAAAAGGAGATGAAATCATTCCCTCTGTAGCTCCAAGACTCTGGAATTCTCTTTCCTCTGTCTCTGAGGTCTGTTGACTCAGTGATTTCTTTTAAAAACAGCTAAAGACTCACCTTCATAAAGCTGCCGATGGTTGAATCTTTGCTTATGTCTATACTGTTTATTGTTACTGGGTTTTTGTCTCAGATATATGACTGTTATTTTTTATGCTTCTTTAAAGTGCCCATGGCACGATATTTAAATCAATTAATATTAAACAGATGTAATCTTTGATGCCTTTCCTAACGAGCAACTCAGAGAGAAGAATGCGCCGCCTTCCGGTTCTGCTGGGTTTCTCCTTATTTGGCAGCCTGACACTTCGGCTGCAGTAGGGCAGTGCCGTCGCGTGAAAGTGAAACGAAAGTGAAACTAAACACTCGCTAAAAGAAAAGAGAAACACAAGAGGTTAACTCTGTGTCTGTGCTACATGGTCTATGGTCAATGGCGGCGACAGCACTGGTGTTCTCCTCGCTCCAGGTGTCGTGAACGTGCATGTGGGCGGAGAATTTACCATATAAGCAAGTTCGGATCACTATGACCTCATAGTGGGCTAGGAGTGGGGAAAAAAACGGTTTGAAACCTACTGGCGGAGGAGGTCTGAAATCTTGAAAATTCTCACTAGCTGTACTAGGAGACAGATACATGCAGTATTTTTTTTTTTGCACTTTCTGGCATGTTTAAGGTGAGAACTCAACGTTGCAACATGATAGATAAGTCAGAAAACACGGAAAGCCATGTCATGGGCCCTTTAAAAGTTTTTGTTATCATGCAAAGTGCTTTGTGGTTCCTGCCTTGAAAGGTGCTATACAAATAAAGTTTTACTTACTTAAGATATTTTCCTGTTCTAACACACCTGATTCAATATGATTTGAAGAACATGTGAAAAATGCTCTTGTGGCAGTGAACACCTCTGAAACCATTAAACTGGAAATTCCAATGTTTTTATTCTAAAAATATCCCAGCTTTTTAAGTCTGGGGCTTGTTGCCAGCTGGTGTTTCCCTCTATCTATATTTATGCACAAACAGAAAATGATCTCTGTTTTGAGCTTGTGTTCCATTTGCAGCAATAGAACTATAGAAACACTGACTGAATATGCTGTTTGCTATCAAAACACACAAAAATTCTATGCCAGCCAATTTTCTGTCAAAGAAAGTCCAAAATAACAATGTGAGTGGTTCTGGAAAGATGTTAAGAAAATAACCAGTGATGGGCCGTCAGGGCCAGCAAGGCCTTCTCTGCTGGGCTAAACTTACTCAGAAAAGTAAATGTATTTCTTCTTTTGTAAATATTTTTAAATAAAAATTATTCTCTCTGGTCTCTTCTCTTTATGAAATATTACTGTATTGATTGCACCACCCCTAGTGTTTAATACTAAAGGGCAGGGTTTTATCCAATCAGATTTCAGCTAGCTTGTGTTGTCAGGCTGTTTGAAATCTGCCTGGGGCCTTCAGAATCAACAGAGCAGGCTGCTGTCCGCTATAAGGGAACAGATACAGTCAGTTGCGATATAAATCAAGTCTGTGACTTCCAGGTCAGCTAGAAGGTGTTACATTCATGTTGACATGAACGCGTCCTGTGATTGGATAAGCTCTTGTTTTAGCTAAACGGCAGCATTGTTCAAATTATCTGAACTAAATTCGTTAGCTGCCACCAGCTATCTGTATTTTTTAACCCATGATGGCTGAAGGAGAAAAAGGGTTCCTGTTCTAGCAGGGAAAAGAGTTTGTCATTTTCAGAGAAGGAACTATGAACGTTACCGTGGATAACCGCTTCAGAGAGACACTGAAATCATTCAGCTGGAAATGGCTGTTGCTTGCTACCGATGGATTTGGTGTTTGGAGCTATGATGTTGAGTCCATGTTGGTGAGTTCAAGCATTTTATATGGATTTATATTGTGTTTTTGTCATTTTATTCTATTAGTAATTAGTCACCTGCAGCATGTGTCACCAAGTTTCCACATTCCCAAGGCTGCTCCTTTGATATGCGACGTAACACCCGGACTGGATTAGTTCAGACCGGCCCAAAAGTATGCGTTTACCAGCCTATGTTAAGGGTGATGTAATGTTTTTTTGTGATTTTTATGGATTGTCTAGATGTGGTGTTGTATTGATGATGGTGTATTATTTTAGTTTGGACTGAGTAGGAAATCACTGAAGGCCCAGAGGTGAAATGCACGGCCCACCTCTGAAAATGACCAATAGTAGAACGTCACTGGCTTCTAACATGGAGTGATAAGATTAAATAATTGAGGGGACAAGACTTTTCTGATCTATTCAATTGTGCAAACACTGATTGATGATTATGAAGTTGAGGACATCATTTTTGAGGATGTTCATGTTAGATCTAGTGAAGGATGTGCTGTTTTGGGGAAATTGACTTCAAATAAATCAAGTGGTCCAGGCCAGATCACTGCAGAGCATCTTCAATCCTCCAGTCACAGGGTTCCTGTGCTATTTACTTAGTGCTTTTGTGGATTTTTGAGACATGGCACGCCACCTCATAACATGATGTCTGTTTTATTGGTGCCTGTGATTAAAGATAAAAGCAGCTATCCACCACTTAATTTGAGGCGATAGACAAACGGAGGAGACTGGGATTCAGACCCCGGCTCAGGCTATGTGTCTGGGCACGACACTGAACCCCAAACGCCCCCCAGTATACTAGTCAAATTGTCAGCCCACTGCTCCTCAAAAATAAAGAAGAGCCAAAAGCAGAGAAACCGTTTTCCTACGGAGATGAATAAAGGATAAATTATAATTTTATATTAGGGGTCATATTATAATTATCAAGACTTGGTGTAAGTTGTGTTGCAATATTTAATTTGGTCCATTTTCTTTAATATTTTTTCTTCATTTTCTTATTGTTCTTTATATTGTGCCTACTCTTTTTATCATGGCTTTATTTCATATCCATGCCTGTATTTCTTGTTGAAATGTGTTTTCTGTCAGTGTGCTCTACTGCTGGTAACTGAATTTCCCAGAAGAACCTTCCAGAGGCGTCATGTCCCCTTTGTGTCCTGTGTTCAGTGTCTTTGGCCTGTTTCTCCTCCTGCCTCTCCTCCACAGGTGTTCTCAGTCACTAATCAACCACAGCTGCCCCTCACTTCCCTGATCACCTTCCTTCCTATAATACTCCTCAGTTCATTGTTGTTTCCTTCTGGTTGTCTGATCATCATCCTGGTTTTCATCATCTTTCCTGGTTTTGTATCCTGTGTTCCTCCCTGTCTCTGTCATTTGGGAGTCATTTTTAAAGTTTACTTGCCTTTTCTGCTGTTTTCTCTGAATCTGGGACCTACAACACCAAAACCTGATGAGAGGATTTAAAAGTTCCATCTAATATGTAAGTCCAACCATGTATTTTCTGCAACATCCTAAATTAATCATGATAATAAAAGCACTTTGCTTTCTGAAGTACAACCAACGCATTAAAGAGCAAATGTAAACACTATACTCTTCCTAAGTGAGATGCTCCCTTCTTGTCTTAGTGCAACGCACACATCAAAGCAAGGGTTACTATCCTGCATGTTTTAGATGTTTCTTACAGGGCTCAACTACATGCTGAGAAGTTATTGCAGTAATCTGAATAACATCTAAAACACGCAGGACAGTGGGCGGAGTCTGAGGACAATGACCTGGAACCTCATCAGCTACTCCTCTGGTTTCATGATACTAGCATGAAGTGTGTAAACACAGTGGGAGTAGGCTGGCTTTATTGGTTCATTTGTAAACAACATTTTAGCAGCCATATCATCTGGGGGGCAGTAGCTCAGTAGGTATAGCATTCGCCTTTCAACCAGAGGGTTGCTTGTTCAAACCATGCTCCAGATGGTTTACTTTAGGCAAGACACTTCTCCTAGATTACCTACTGAGCAGTGGTCAGTGGGTCCGATGCTCACTCAGATCAGTGTGTGAATGGCTGAGTTTTAAAGCACTTTGTAGTCCATGACTTAGGAAGGTGCTATACAACTGTAGGACATTCACATTTAATGGCTCCTATATTGTGTCCTTGTCTTAAGACTTGAACACACATAAAACCTAATTTAAGTGGTACTAATGATTTTGTAGAAGACATTGAGCCACTGAATGCCAAATACCAGCAAATTAAGTAAAAACTGATATATCAAAATGCCTCTCATACTAAAAGCCTGTAACCTTAAACACATTAGTGTGGACTAGTTTCTGTTTGTTTTGCACATGGGGCAACTTATTTTACTCAATTTCTATAAATATGTCCAGAAGCTCTGTGGGGAAAAATATAGAACAATACAGTGAATCATTTAAGTTCTTTCAGCCTGAAACTTACCAATAAATTAAATTCATATTTTATAGGTCAAGTTGATTTAGTGTCTTTTTATTTAGTAGAAATTGTTGATTGACCTGATGACCTTTCTAACAGAACTACCATGATAAAAAAAAAAACAACAACAAAAGAACCTAAACAATAAGAATTTACCTCCAGAACGGCAAAGGCCGCAGCCTGGGGAGAGGTGGCCCTCTGGAACTGGGTCAGCCAGTATCGGGCCTCCCGGGGGTCACCGCCCACCTCACTGAGGAAAGCCTTCACATCCCGGTAGATCAGGTTCCGGTCCGTTGGAGAGAAATGACCCGAGTTGTCCTGCTGACCCATACCCACGGCTCTCCGCCCGGTACCAGCCGGCCTGGAGCTGACCGTGCGGCGCGGGGAAGTGAACGCCGCAATAGGCTGGGTGCCGGAGCCTCGTGTCCGCCTTGCTGGGGGCCCGCTTGGGTTCGACAGGAACTTTCCTGTCAGGACAGCAAACCGACAGCCACTGTTTGCCTTAGACATGGGGAGAGCTGAGCTGAGCTGAAGAGGCAGCAATTTCTGTAGGGTGTTGAATCCGCAGCTGTTTCATTCAACATGGTGCTGATGAGTCAGCACTCCTCATGTTTCAACAGGCCCACCGGAGGGAGTGGGGGGGTCAGGCCATGCTCTGGCCATGCTGTGTGTGTGTGTGTGTGTGTGTGTGTGTGTGTGTGTGTGTGTGTGTGTGTGTGTGTGTGTGTGTGTGTGTGTGTGTGTGTGTGTGTGTGTGTGTGTGTGTGTGTGTGTGTGTGTCTGAAAACAGATGACACGGACAGATATTAACAGGAAGAGTGGAACAAAGCAACATATCCAAAATTCTAGAAACCAGTAAATAAATTACACTAAAGGGGTTTAGTCTACAGTGATGAGAATCTTCTGTTGTGGTGAAGAGGGAGCAGAGCCAGAACGCAGGCCCTCGATTTTATAAGGGACTTTACAAATAAAATCTAAATAAATAATATTGAAGTAAAGTTTCAATTACTGGTACATTCACTACAAATGTTCCTGAAGAAACTGAGAGGGTGTGCAACCTGCAGCATTGGTGCTTACCTGGGATTTACAGTGTAATTGTACAAAAATAGTAAAATATATCAAAATGGTTCCCCAATATGTTGAGTCCAAAGTCCTGTGACTGTTGTGAAACTAGGAATGTAGTTTCTATGTTGAAGTTTGTCAAATCAGCTCTCGAACATCAGTAATTTTTGGCTGAAATTTAAAGGTCTATTTTTGAAGTAGTCTTTTGTGAATAACGTCACCATAGTTAATCTAAACACTAAGGAAATTTCAACCAAACATCACATGATCAAGCCAACTGATTTGATATATAATTTGTGTGGGTTCACCCTCTTGTTTGCATCTGAAATATGCAAAACTTAAATTTCATGCTAACATGTTAGCATTAGAATGCTAATGTTGAGGGGGGGGTGAAGTGTCACCATGGTAAAATTATGAAAACGTCATTATCATGCTAACATGCAAAGGTAGCTTTAGCATTATAGCACGCTAATGCGTCCACAAATGCCAACATGCCAAAACTGGCAAGCATGTTAGCACTCTGTTATTTGCCCTTAAAGTGCCCATGGCACGATATTTAAATCAATTTATATTAAACAGATTTCATCTTTGATGCCTCTAGATTAGCGTTGCACCATTATAACTCAAAATACGCTGTAATTATTTCCTAACAAGCAACTCAGAGATCAGAAGAAAGCGCCGCCTTCCGGTTCTGCTGGGTTTCTCCTTATTTGGCAGCCTGGCACTTCTGCTGCAGTAGGGGGCAGTGCCGTCGCGTGAAATTGAAACAAAACGCTTGCCAAAAGAAAAGAGAAACACAAGAGGATAACTCTGTATCTGTGCTACACAGTCTATGGTCAATGGCGGCAAGAAAGTTACAAGACGTGTCCTATGAACTTCTGGGAACATACTCGTTTAAAATCTCTGATAGATAAGGAGGTGCCTGGCCATTTAAACATTTAAAAACCAAGATTCAAATCTTAATCAATCCTAAAACAAACAGGCAACCAGTGCAGGGAGGACAGTATGTGGGTGATGTCCTCACAACACTTATTGCCCGTAAACAGGCGGGCTGCAGCGTTTTGAACCAGCTGCGGGCGATGTAGCGAGTTGTCCAGCCCAGCATGAAGGGAGTTGCAGTTGTCCAGTCTAGAGGTAATCGGAGCATGGATCACCCGCTCAATACCACCTTGGGGTAGATAGGGCTTGACTTTACTAACCTCAGATGATGAAAAGTAGACTGGACCACTGCACTGACCTCCAAGGTTTCTGACTGCATGAACTAAAAAGAGCATGGGGCTTGTTGCCCTTAATCAGACACAAACTTGGAAATTAGCTGAGATTTTAACAGCAGCCTGATACTCGGCTAAGGAGTTCCTCAGAATCTCTAAGGAAATGTGATGCTTGTCTTTCACCCACCCTCTCTCAGCGAGCTGGCAGGTGCATCTGAGCGCTGCTTTGCAGCGTTTAAAAGGAGCAATTTCATCTAAGATGGTATAGCACACAGTGTTAAAATAATTCAGGAACAGATCAATATCTCCACCCTGGCAAGACTCCAAAGGCAGAAGATGTCAGTAAAAACAGAAACTGTGAGGCTGTCTGAGTGTTATGTATGCGTGTCTATTCCTGTAAGATTGTACTGCAACTGAATTTTCCCTCTGAGGGAACAATAAGTTATTCTCATCTAATGATTCATGAGCTGTGAATGATTAAACCTGTGTTGTAGTTGTGTCACACAGTGAGAATTTGGTTTTTAAAAGTTTTATTTGCATGATTTTTCTGTTTTTTATACATTTATGGCATGGTTTTATACTGTTTTGAATATTGTTTGTGTTTTAAGTCTTGAATCACTGTGGACATTCTTTTAACATGATTGATTGGTAATGACTGTCACCTGTTGGAAGGCGGGCGTGGCTGGGAGGCAGTCTATTTAAGGGCCATTTAGGTTGGCAGAGACGGAAGGAAAAAAGGGGAGAGGAGAGGAGAGGAGAGGAGAGGAGAGGAGAGGAGAGGAGAGGAGAGGAGCAGAGCAGAGCAGAGCAGAGCAAACACATGATTTTCATACTCTTCCTTTGAGCCTTGACTTACAGTATATTTATGGAATGTTGTGTTTTCATAAACCTTTTTATGAGGATTACATCAGGGTGGCGCAGTTGTTGCCTCACAGCAAGAAGGTTGCAGATTAGAATCCTGGCTGCGCCTTTTCTGCGTGGAGTTGCATGTTCTCCCCATGCATGCATGGGTTTCCTCCGGGTGCTCCAGTTTCCCCCATAGATCACAACAAGCTCTATAGGGTGATTGATAACTTGTGTAAGTTGCTTTGGATAAAAGCATCTAATAAATGAATAAACAAAAGTTAGATTAAAATTTTCAGTTTCAGTCAAATGTTCAAGCAAATTTATAAAAAAATAATCAAAGCCATT
This sequence comes from Callopanchax toddi, assembly GCA_006937965.1. Taxonomy (NCBI): domain Eukaryota; kingdom Metazoa; phylum Chordata; class Actinopteri; order Cyprinodontiformes; family Nothobranchiidae; genus Callopanchax; species Callopanchax toddi. Next base: position 41,362 of record SSNR01000349.1, read on the forward strand.
AAAATCTTATCAGGATATTAAAAAGCCTCAGATTTTCTAAAGTATGATACCTGTTGTTTTTGAATCATTGAATGACATAAGAAGATGGCCTGTGAGCGATGTAGTAATGTAGCGCTAGTGACCTCTGGTGACTGCTTTAGTAAAGTAAGAAATGGTTAAATGGCTTAATGACAAATTTGTATTAATTTGTGATCACATATGGAACACTCTGAATACTTTCTGAATTCCAGGATTCAACATGTAAACATGAATAAACAATCCTGAACTACATAGACTCATCTCCTCATTTTGTTGGTTTTCTCTTGTCTCTCAGTGCAACTGAATAAAAATCTTAGAATTTTCTGACCATTAACGGGAGCATGAAGAACTGAGGAAAATTGCAAGAGAAACTAACTATTGATACAAGTCCTTCTCAAAAAATTAGCATATTGTTTGTGATAAAGTGCATTATTTTCTGTAATGTACTGATAAACATTAGACTTTCATATATTTTAGATTCATTACAAACAACTGAAGTAGTTAAAGTCCTTTTTATTGTTTTAATATTGATGATTTTGGCATACAGCTCATGAAAACCCAAAATTCCTGTCTCAAAAAATTTTGCATATTTCATCCTACCAATAAAAGAAAAGTTTTTAATACAAAAAAGGTCAACCTTCAAATAATGATGTTCAGTTATGCACTCAATACTTGGTGGGGAATCCTTTAGCAGTAATGACTGCTTCAATGCGGCGTGGCATGGAGGCGATCAGCCTGTGGCACTGCTGAGGTGTTCTGGAGGCCCAGGATGCTTCGATAGCGGCCTTAAGCTCATCCAGAGTGTTGGGTCTGGCGTCTCTCAACTTTCTCTTCACAATATCCCACAGATTCTCTATGGGGTTCAGGTCAGGAGAGTACCACAGTAACACCATGGTCAGTAAACCATTTACCAGTGGTTTTGGCACTGTGAGCAGGTGCCAGGTTGTGCTGAAAAATGAAATCTTCATCTCCATAAAGCTTTTCAGCAGATGGAAGCATGAAGTGCTCCAAAATTTCCTGCTAGCTAGCTGCATTGACCCTGCCCTTGATAAAACACAGTGGACCAACACCAGCAGCTGACATGGCGCCCAGACCATCACTGACTGTGGGGACTTGACACTGGACTTCAGGCAGTTTGGCATTTCCCTCTCCCCAGTCTTCCTCCAGACTCTGGCACCTTGATTTCTGAATGACATGCTAAATTTGCTTTCATCTGAAAAAAGTACTTTGGACCACTGAGCAACAGTCCAGTGCTGCTTCTCTGTAGCCCAGGTCCGCCGCTTCTTCCGCTGTTTCTGGTTCAAAAGTGGCTTGACCTGGGGAATGCGGCACCTGTAGCCCATTTCCTGCACACACCTGTGCACGGTGGCTCTGGATGTTTCTACTCCAGACTCAGTCCACTGCTTCCGCAGGTCCCCCAAGGTCTGGAATCGGTCCTTCTCCACAATCTTCCTCAGGGTCCGGTCACCTCTTCTCGTTGTGCAGCGTTTTCTGCCACACTTTTTTCTTCCCACAGACTTCCCACTGAGGTGCCTTGATACAGCACTCTGGGAACAGACTATTCATTCAGAAATTTCTTTCTGTGTCTTACCTTCTTGCTTGAGGGTGTCAATGATGGCCTTCTGGACAGCAGTCAGGTCAGCAGTCTTACCCATGATTGCGGTTTTGAGTAACAAACCTGGCTGGGAGTTTTTAAAAGCCTCAGGAATCTTTTGCAGGTGTTTTGAGTTAATTAGTTGATTCAGATGATTAGGTTCAGAGCTCGTTTAGAGGACCTTTTCATGATATGCAAATTTTTTGAGATAGGAATTTTGGGTTTTCATGAGCTGTATGCCAAAATCATCAATATTAAAACAATAAAAGAGCTTGAACTACTTCAGTTGTGTGTAATGAATCTAAAATATATGAAAGTCTAATGTTTATCAGTACATTACAGTAAATAATGAACTTTATCACAATATGCTAATTTTTTGAGAAGGACCTGTACACATGTTTATCTATCCCTTCCAAAGTGTTTTAAGAAAACATGCAAAAGGATTTGATGTAAAGGTCATGCAAATGATGAAATAAAAGGAGCAAAACGTCTTGTTTTAAGCACAACCTTCCATGTAGGTTGGACATTTGGCAGAATGCAGCCTTCAAATGTATAGCAGCTGGAAATTCAATGAAGAACACTTAATATGCATTTAAAACGGGAAAATGACACGATACCTGGAATGTGTTAGCATTTATCACTAATATATAGTAGAGGAAACACAGGCCACTGAGGCTAAACAAATGCACCATCCATTCAGGTAACTAATTTATCTGTATCAAACCAAAGAAGCAACATCCGGCTCTTGTCCAAGAAGTCGCCAACAAAATCACCTAAGGACTGTGAACGTGATCAAGCCTGAACTCCACCCCACTTTTTTTTTCTTTTTTTTTTAGAAAGCCCCACCAGCACTCAATTCTCTGATTAGCTGTGCTTTATCCAATAATGAAGCATCTGCCAGCAGCATAAACATCATTATGACTGTGATGTAGGTACCGTTGAATATCCCGTATGGCGCTGTTTTCTGTGCCCATACCTGATCTCAAAATATGGATTAAAAATGCCTAATTGCGGAGTAGGCTCAAGGAAATAGCACCCAGTAACTTTGTGGTCACCACTGGTACAATATGCATTTATCCATAGAGTTCTCAATGAGCCCAAAATTTCAACCCGAATTCGAAATGACTGAAGGTTTAAAAGTCCAAACTAGGGTTGAGCCGGATACAGATAAAGCATATTTAACCGAATACAAGCATCATCTGAGTGAAACTATTCAATATCCATGCTCGTGCTAAAGGAAAATCCTCATTGGGTAACTGACTGTTTTCTCTTCACGCTCTCTGATTGCCCAGTCACACAGAGCGCCCGCCCCTCCCTGCACACATCTCTGCAGCCAGAGCTGTGTGCGCACACACAGACAGTGACTTACTCCCTCTGTGCTTGGCTTGACTCGCATTGCGCTTGTACTTATATGTTATTTTCTTCAACTTTCCTCTATTTTGGTTTGTATTTAAAGACAGTTACCATATTGGCCCGAATATAAGACGAGTTTTTTTTTCATTAAAAATAACTTTCAAAAGGGGGTCGTCTTATTATTGCGCCCTAGTTTTTCCAGCGGCGGGCGCAGCCTTTTTGGTTAAAGCGGCAGGAAGCAGCTCAGACCGCAAGCGGTTCCGGAGGTCCGGTCCAGCTCAAAGTTCTAGGTCCACTGAAGATTAAGATGCCAGACGGCCAGTCCAGCGGCAGTCAGGTCAATTTCCAGACCCAGCAGGTGCTTTCAGCGAGCAGACTCTCTACAGGTGAGGGCGCTCGCTTGATTAACACACGCATTCTCCCTCAGAACCTCATCCGTCTCACCTATTTTTATATGCACCCCCCCCCCACACACACACACACACACACTCAGCGGGTTAGTCTGAACTGACCCATCCCAACGCTATCACAAGTAACATTCTACCCAACCTGACAGAACCAGGTTTTTTTATATATATTTATATTTAGGGGGGGAAAGTTACTCACAGTGGACAATACTTCAACTCAAACATTATATTAAAAACTAAACTTTCAGAACATTAACCATGAATAAAACAAAATAATTTTAATAATGTATTAAAAAATCAGAACCATGGACAGCAGCATTGCTGTCACGTGTTCAAACAGTGCGCTAAGCTCTTCTTACTCACTCTGTCTCTCTCTCTGTCTGTGTCTCTGTCCGACCTGACCCGGCCTAAACAAAGTAACTTACTAATTTGATCGGGTAGGTTTGGGTCAGGCTCGGTTTGAAATTAAGACCTTATAAGTCGTAGTATTCTTGAAAATCCAACAATGGCTCCATTGATGCAAATACCAAATGGTTTTAATTTGTCATATGAGTCAACATGTCATACAATATTTGGTCCCTTGGCAAATATAACCGGATGTGCATTTATCTGCTTCAAATTTCTGTACCTTCTGGATCTAAAATGGGGAAAAAATAAGATGTATGTACATCTTTTTTGAGCAGGCAATCCTCTTTCTTGCATTTCCTGTACATCCACCTGTATCCATGCAAAAGCCTCTGAGCCTTGAAGCACGTCCTTTATGAATTCAAGAAGTTCCTTCAAGTTGTCAAAATGTATTCGGCGACACAACCAATTCCATTTTAAAATGTATTTAAGCGTTCTCAAGCTGAGAATAGTCTTATGTTTTGCACGTATACCAAGAACCTCCATAGTGAAGTCCCAAGCTAAAGTTATTAACTAACTAGGTAATCCATGGGAGGATGAAGACTTGAGCTTGACCATCAAGACGTTAGTGTTACTCCTTCACACTTCTCAAAAACAGAACTTAGAAAGATAAAGACATGGATAAACTTTTTTTGATTACTATAAGTTCAATGCATCAAAGACGGCAAAAATTTTAAGCTAAGCATAGAAAGTTATTCCTTAGGAATTCACTGAACTATTTTCACCAAATTTTCTCATTTAAAGAAACTTTTTACCACTTATGTTTAAAAGAATAAAATCAGGATATTTTATTATTTATGTTGATTTTTCTTTCACACACATAACAAAAACGAAGATATTTCAACTTTACATAAGAAAATTTAATCCAAGTATTACTAACCTATTTAAAATATGTCTTACACTTGAGAGCCCAGTGTGCATTGTAAATTTTTTTTTCTGGAACAGCTTCTTAATTTAAAACTTGGCATGAAAGGTTGTAGATGATGTGTGTTCCCTCAAGAAACACTAGTGTTTTAACTGAGACCTGCCATCCACATATGTGGACAGCGCATTTTGGGTTGTCTAGACCACAAAACTAATTTTTGCTCTACAAAGACCTGATATCCACATACGAGGCCATTATACTGCCACCTGGTGGTGGCACAAGAGTATTTCTCATTACAGTTTAGATTCAAGATGGCTGACAAGACACCCAAATGTGCAGATGGCCACTCCCATGGCAAACTTCAACCAGGTAAAAAATTCAATTACATTTCATGGCTGATTCTTGTTTAGATATGTATAAAAGTGTTCTATGTTTGAAATGAAAGTCAAATTTTACAAAAATTACTTACTGTAATGATTTACTATGCCGCTAAACATGAGGTACACGTTTGTGGACGGAGGGACTTAGTTTTGTTAGCTTTGTTGACAATGTCCACAAATGTGGACAGAGGGAGTTTGTTATTGTCATAAGCAACATGTGCTAACAAAATGTGATGGTGAAATTGTATTTTTGGATGACGTGGGTAGAAAACAATAGTTTACTACAGTACAAGCAGATATAGCATGTTTTATAATTAAATATTCAGTTTTTATTTCGTTTTTCTCATGATGTTTTTTCCAGAACGTGTTTCTCTCAATAAGGCAATGGAGATGTTGGGGTTAATTGGTGATGGAGACAACTCGGAAGTTGAAGATTTATCAGACACTGACGATCCAGTGGGGGATGCTGATTATCAACCCACACGGCAGGAGCTAAGCAGCACTGAGGAGGACAGTAGTGGGTGTGAGGACCCCATTCCACAGCCCTCTCAGCTTATCAGGGGACGCAAACATCTCCGTGATGAATATGAAGGATATCGTTCAGATCGTGACATTGCCAGATCCCGCACTCCCAGATGTCACTCTTGGACACAGCAGGATAAGGCTGATGTCTCAGACAATGTCCCTGAAGACACACCACCTGGACCAAGCCATAAAGAACTGTCCAAGAAAGGGCATGGTATGCGATGGAAGGCTTCTCCGCTAACATCAAATAAAGCCCAGTTTGAGCATGAGGAAGAAACTGTGCAGGACAGAGAGGGCTGGACTACATAGAGCAGTATATTGATACAGAGTTGATGAAAATGATTGCAGATTGCTCTAATGCTATGTCACTGGCTAGAAGTGGGAAGGCACTCAACACATCAACTGATGAAATTTATCATTTTTTTTGGTGCTTGTATTTTGATGTCCTGCAATCAGGATGTACTGGTCCAAAGCCTTGAGATTCCCTGCCATCGCTGAAAAGTTCACACGTGGCAGATTCTTCAGACTGAGGCAATCACTCAAAGTGCTCATTGATGATGATGTTCCAGAGGATCTGAGAGTGTGATAAATTCTGGAAGGTGAGGCCTTTTCTGAACCGCATTCTGAAAGACTGCAAATCTCAGGCTCGCCCAGAATGTGTTTCCATCGATGAGCAGATGATTCCATTCACAGGAGCTTGTCCGTGTCGACAATATCTGCCAATGAAGCCAAACCCAGTTGGCATAAAAAAACTTTGTTTGCGCAACAACAGATGGTATTGTGTTGGACTTTGACATCTATCAAGGGACACCTGCACTCCTTGAGCAGGTTGAAGAACCAGGGGATCTGGGTTTGGGAGGCTTGGTACTAGAGCGTCTATCTCAAACCCTGCATCCTAATACAAATGTTTACTGTGATCGGTTTTTCACGTCCATCCCAAGTTGTGGAACACATGATAAAGAAGCAGATGTATGTAACTGAGACATTTATGAAGAATCGGGTTGCTGCAGCAGTACAGAAGAGCAGCCACTGCCAAAGGCAAAAAGAAAAAGGAAACAGAAAACAGACAACAAAATGTAACAGCAGCTAAAGAGGAAAGAAAGAAAAAGAGAGAGGCTAACACACTGCTGCTAAAACAAGAGGATGATTTATTACTGCCAGCACGACCTCCTCCTTACCAACCCGAAGAAGTAGCCCAAGTAGAACAAGGAGCAGGGGCAGCAGGTGGAGGGCCAAGCGCTCCCCCTGCTGCTAGCGCAAAAACTCGAAAACCTCAGCTTATACAGGACAAAAGGCCAAAAAGAAAACCAAAACAAGAACAAAAGAAACTTAAACAAGCAGTGGTAGCTGAGGAAGACGAGGACGAAGATTCAGAGGACGATCCGACAGACATAAATCTAGCTGACACCTACTCTATGATACAGGTTCCCTCTGGACAAGCAGCTCCAAACGAAACAATGTATGTTTTCAGACCTTGGACACTAGAAGAAGCTAGAAAAGCAGTTGAGGAAGTGACACCCCCAACAGAGGACCCTGAGAAGTGGGTAGAGGACATGGAGGGACTTTTAAACTCATACCGACTCAATGGACTTGAACTAGGACAGGCAGCAGCGACCTCTCTAGGTAAATACTGGGGAAGAGTAAGAGGAAACTACACAGGGAGGGACACAACTGGAACAGTTTTCAAATACCCGACAGAACGGACGACCCTGCAGACCGGAACTGACTACTCAGACCAATGGACAGCTCTGTGTACACGTGTGAAAGAGCACTTTAAGAAAAGAGCTAATTACAGTCATCTAGCAGGAATCAAACAAAAATCAGATGAGGATGTATCAGACTTTCAAATCAGATATGAAAAAGAATTCAGAACCCACAGTGGAATAGCTGTTGATGAAAATGCCACCTCAGCATACCAACAACAACTAAAAAATGGTCTGATGACTGGGTTTAGACCCCAAGTGACAGCATGGGTTAAAAACCATCTAGTCACCTGGGAAACCTGCAGTGTCAAAGAACTAATGCAATATGCAAGACATGCTACAGGGGTCCTAGAAAGAAAGAAGCCACCCCCTAGTGGTGGCACCCCTGCAGTTTTCCATGTGTCAGAAGAAATCTACTACCAGGGAGGCCGTCCTAATCCTCGTGGGAGGGGAAGAGGAGGACCTCACAGGGGTGGATTTAGATCACCAGTCAGAACCCAGCCCACATCTGAAAACAAAGATGGGTGCTGGAACTGCGGCTCCCTAGAACATTGGGCCAGACAGTGCCCTCAAACCAGGCCTCAAAATAGAGGAAGAGGCCACATGAGAGGAGGACCTCGAGGAAAAGGAGGTCAACAGTCACAATGACTAGCCGACGAACAAAAAGAACAAAAAATGAGTGATGAAGTAGTAAACATTTGTGGAGCCTGGGAACTCCTAAATGTACTAAAAGAAAAACCATACCTGACTCTCACACTAAATGGACAAAAAGTAACTTTTCTCTGTGATTCAGGTGCATGCAGAACTGTTGTCAAAGCTAAAGAATTAAGATTAAAACCATCTAAAAATAACATTTGGGTAAAAGCTGCAAATGGTCAGACTACTCAAGAACCGCTCTCACAACAGGTGAATGTAAAAGATCCAAAAACAGGAAAGACAGTTAAAACATCAGTCGTAATGTCATCAAGCTGTCCTATAAATCTATTAGGAAGAGACCTAATGACAGATCTAAACATAGCCATCATCCCCATAAAAGATGGAATGAGAGCTTGTCACATTGATGGAAATGAAGTCTATCATAACTCAGAAGTCAAATCTGATACAGCAGTGTATTACTCATATGATGTCCCCATGCACAAAAATCTAAATGAGATAACAAATCTGTTTGAAGAAGCAAAAGAGGCGGTGCTTGATGCACCTGATATAGAACCACATGATCAAATGCCTTTGAGCTCCCTACATGTAACTCTGAACGTCTGCAGACAACCTGAACCAGACTACTGTGGTGACTTAATGATGCATGACCCTGTGGTCATAAAAACAACTCACTTAGTGCATGATGGGTACGCAAATATAGCTGCAGCCGTTCGACTGCCACCAAACGTAAAACCATTATATTTGCTCCCTGCTGTACCACACATATCACTATGTAAACACCCTTATGAACAATGGAGAGAACTAGGAAACATGACTAAAATAGCAATGACAACAGAGGATTTCTCTGCACCTGATGAGCAAGGCTGGTGCTACAGTCCAAGCACTGAACTGTACATAAAAGAACTTTGTGTTCCTTTAACTGTCATGCCATCAGTTCATCCACTAGCATGACTAGGAACGGAAATACTGTTAACTGAAGAATATGAAAGTCAGTTAGCAGAGATTCCAAACACCTTGTGGGCAAAAGATCCTACAGATGTAGGAAAATTAACAACAATAACTCCAATACAGATAACTGCAAAATCTGAGTGGAGGCCAAGAGTGAAGCAATACCCTTTAAAACCTGAAGCCCTACAGGGCATAGAACCAGTAATAAGAGATCTTTTAAAAGCAGAAATCATCAGAGAATGTCCTGATTCTCCATGCAATACTCCAATCTTTCCTGTCAAAAAGGCAGATGGGAAAACTTGGAGGATGATTCAGGATCTAAGATCAGTAAATGAGGCGGTTCAGACACGCGCTCCTAACGTGCCTGACCCACATACTCTACTTAACTCTCTACAACCAAATAAGAAATTCTTCACAATAATTGACCTAAGTAATGCATTTTTTAGTATCGAGGTTCACCCCGACTCACAGTTCTGGTTTGCTTTCACATATAATGGCCGCAAATACACCTGCAATAGATTGCCACAAGGCTTTGCCGACAGTCCTACGATATTTACGCAAGCGATCATGAACTGTCTAGCGGACTTCAAAACATCAGAAAAAAGTCAAATCTTAGTCTACGTAGATGACATTCTCATCGCCTCAGAGACAGCTGAAGCATGTAAACAGGACTCCTTAGCCCTGTTACATCATCTAAGCAAAACAGGAAACAAAGTGAGCAAAAACAAGGTCCAGTGGGTGAAACCTGAAGTGCAGTATTTAGGCCATACCTTATCTGCAGAAGGCAAAAGAGTACAAGTAAGCAGAAAACAGGAAATCCTAAATGCACCAAAACCTGTGACTAAGAAACAGATGATGTCATTCTTAGGGTTAACAAACTACTGCAGAGCATGGATTCCTAACTTTGCTCAAGCCACACAACCTCTGCTAGAGATAATCCATTCAGTACCAATGTCCATGACTGATAAGATCACATGGAATCAAGAAGCAGAGGAAGCATTTGTGCGTTTAAAACAAGCCTTACATCAAAGCTCAGTTCTAATCCTACCAGACTATTCTAAAGAGTTCATTCAAACAGTAGACTGTAAAGAAGGATTTATGACATCAGTCTTAATGCAACAACATGGAGGAAAACTTAGACCTATAGCCTTCTACTCAAAGAAACTAGATCAAGTAGCACAGGCTCTGCCCCCTTGCGTGCAAGCGGTTTGCGCAGCAGCAATGGCGGTAGAAAGCTCAGCAGATGTGGTACTGTTCCACCGGCTCCAGCTGTGGGTCCCACATGCAGTAGATGTCTTGCTGCTGCAAAGCAAAATNTTTTTTTTTTTTTTTTAATCTTAATAACTGCTCACTATAGTAATAAAGTAATAAAATAACGGCACTCTGGGGGTTTGTTTTGCTCGTCACAAGTAGTGATAAGTGGATCAGTTTTCTATATAGAGAACGAACGGTCTCCCTGAACTGTCGTCACTTCCGGTTTGGTGAAAAAATTGACAATTCTCACAAAAAACGAATCCAAGAGCCTAAATAAGCTGAATTTGTGTAAATTTTTATTCAGAAAAAGTTTCTATTATATTTCTCTAAACATTTGTTTAAGGGAGTGTCTAACTTAAAATATGCTCTTTAAACTCATACCGACTCAATGGACTTGAACTAGGACAGGCAGCAGCGACCTCTCTAGGTAAATACTGGGGAAGAGTAAGAGGAAACTACACAGGGAAGGACACAACTGGAACAGTTTTCAAATACCCGACAGAACGGACGACCCTGCAGGCCGGAACTGACTACTCAGACCAATGGACAGCTCTGTGTACACGTGTGAAAGAGCACTTTAAGAAAAGAGCTAATTACAGTCATCTGGCAGGAATCAAACAAAAATCAGATGAGGATGTATCAGACTTTCAAATCAGATATGAAAAAGAATTCAGAACCCACAGTGGAATAGCTGTTGATGAAAATGCCACCTCAGCATACCAACAACATCTAAAAAATGGTCTGATGACTGGGTTTAGACCCCAAGTGACAGCATGGGTTAAAAACCATCTAGTCACCTGGGAAACCTGCAGCGTCACAGAACTAATGCAATATGCAAGACATGCTACAGGGGTCCTAGAAAGAAAGAAGCCACCCCCTAGTGGTGGCACCCCTGCAGTTTTCCATGTGTCAGAAGAAATCTACTACCAGGGAGGCCGTCCTAATCCTCGTGGGAGGGGAAGAGGAGGACCTCACAGGGGTGGATTTAGATCACTAGTTAGAACCCAGCCCACATCTGAAAACAAAGATGGGTGCTGGAACTGCGGCTCCCTAGAACATTGGGCCAGACAGTGCCCTCAAAGCAGGCCTCAAAATAGAGGAAGAGGCCACATGAGAGGAGGACCTCGAGGAAAAGGAGGTCAACAGTCACAATGACTAGCCGAGGAACAAAAAGAACAAAAAATGAGTGATGAAGTAGTAAACATTTGTGGAGCCTGGGAACTCCTAAATGTACTAAAAGAAAAACCATACCTGACTCTCACACTAAATGGACAAAAAGTAACTTTTCTCTGTGATTCAGGTGCATGCAGAACTGTTGTCAAAGCTAAAGAATTAAGATTAAAACCATCTAAAAAATAACATTTGGGTAAAAGCTGCAAATGGTCAGACCACTCAAGAACCGCTCTCACAACAGGTGAATGTAAAAGATCCAAAAACAGGAAAGACAGAACATCAGTCGTAATGTCATCAAGCTGTCCTATAAATCTATTAGGAAGAGACCTAATGACAGATCTAAACATAGCCATCATCCCCATAAAAGATGGAATGAGAGCTTGTCACATTGATGGAAATGAAGTCTATCATAACTCAGAAGTCAAATCTGATACAGCAGTATATTACTCATATGATGTCCCCATGCACAAAAATCTAAATGAGATAACAGATCTGTTTGAAGAATCAAAAGAGGTGGTGCTTGATGCACCTGATATAGAACCACATGATCAAATGCCTTTGAGCTCCCTACATGTAACTCTGAACGTCTGCAGACAACCTGAACCAGATTACTGTGGTGACTTAATGATGCATGACCCTGTGGTCATAAAAACAACTCACTTAGTGCATGATGGGTACGCAAATATAGCTGCAGCCGTTCGACTGCCGCCAAACGTCAAACCATTATATTTGCTCCCTGCTGTACCACACATATCACTATGTAAACACCCTTATGAACAATGGAGAGAACTAGGAAACATGACTAAAATAGCAATGACAACAGAGGATTTCTCTGCACCTGATGAGCAAGGCTGGTGCTACAGTCCAAGCACCGAACTGTACATAAAAGAACTTTGTGTTCCTTTAACTGTCATCCCATCAGTTCATCCACTAGCATGACTAGGAACGGAAATACTGTTAACTGAAGAAGAAGAAAGTCAGTTAGCAGAGATTCCAAACACCTTGTGGGCAAAAGATCCTACAGATGTAGGAAAATTAACAACAATAACTTCAATACAGATAACTGCAAAATCTGAATGGAGGCCAAGAGTGAAGCAATACCCTTTACAACCTGAAGCCCTACAGGGCATAGAACCAGTGATAAGAGATCTTTTAAAAGCAGAAATCATCAGAGTGTCCTGATTCTCCATGCAACACTCCAATCTTTCCTGTCAAAAAGGCAGATGGGAAAACTTGGGAGGATGATTCAGGATTTAAGATCAGTAAATGAGGCAGTTCAGACACGCGCTCCTAACGTGCCTGACCCACACACTTTACTTAACTCTCTACAACCAAATAAGAAGTTCTTCACAGTGATTGACCTAAGTAATGCATTTTTTAGTATCCAGGTTCATCCAGACTCACAGTTCTGGTTTGCTTTCACATATAATGGCCGCAAATACACCTACAATAGATTGCCACAAGGATTTGCCGACAGTCCTACGATATTTACGCAAGTGATCATGAACTGTCTAGCGGACTTCAAAACATCAGAAAAAAGTCAAATCTTAGTCTACGTAGATGACATTCTCATCGCCTCAGAGACAGCTGAAGCATGTAAACAGGACTCCTTAGCCCTGTTACATCATCTGAGCAAAACAGGAAACAAAGTGAGCAAAAACAAGGTCCAGTGGGTGAAACCTGAAGTGCAGTATTTAGGTCACACCTTATCTGCAGAAGGCAAAAGAGTACAAGTAAGCAGAAAACAGGAAATCCTAAATGCACCAAAACCTGTGACTAAGAAACAGATGATGTCATTCTTAGGGTTAACAAACTACTGCAGAGCATGGATTCCTAACTTTGCTCAAGCCACACAACCTCTGCTAGAAATAATCCATTCAGTACCAATGTCCATGACTGATAAGATCACATGGAATCAAGAAGCAGAGGAAGCATTTGTGCGTTTAAAACAAGCCTTACATCAAAGCTCAGTTCTAATCCTACCAGACTATTCTAAAGAGTTCATTCAAACAGTAGACTGTAAAGAAGGATTTATGACATCAGTCTTACTGCAACAACATGGAGGAAAACTTAGACCTATAGCCTTCTACTCAAAGAAACTAGATCAAGTAGCACAGGCTTTGCCCCCTTGCGTGCAAGCAGTTTGCGCAGCAGCAATGGCGGTAGAAAGCTCAGCAGATGTGGTACTGTTCCACCGGCTCCAGCTGTGGGTCCCACATGCAGTAGATGTCTTGCTGCTGCAGAGCAAAATGAACTTGCTCTCTCCAGCCAGACATCTCTCCTACACAGCCATTCTGATTTCACAACCTCACCTGCACATCAAAAGGTGCACGGTGTTAAATCCAGCAGCTTTGCTGCCTACACCGGAGGATGGGGAACCACACAACTGCTTAGAGACAACAGAAACCTTACAACTGCCTAGGCCAGACCTAAAAGATACACCTTTATCAGAAGGTCAAACCTGGTTTGTTGATGGTTCTTGTTCTAAAAATGACAAAGGTAAAACTCAAACAGGATATGCTGTTGTACAAAGTCCAGACACAGTTATTGAAGCAAAAGCGTTACCAGGTCAAATGTCAGCACAAGCTGCTGAAATCATAGCTCTGACTAGAGCATGCACATTGGCTGAAGGTAAAAAAGTAACAGTATATACAGACAGTCAATATGCATTCTCTACTCTGTTTTACTTTGCAAAACAATGGGAAAGACGTGGCATGGTAACATCTACAGGAAAAGCTATCACACATGCAGACTTGCTGCTTCAACTCGTGCAGGCGATCACACTCCCTGCAGAACTTTGCTGTATGCAAATGTCAAGCTCACACTACGGGAACCGATTCAGTTTCTTGTGGAAACAGATTAGCAGATGAAACTGCTAAAAAAGCAGCTGTAGGTTACTATGGTAACTCAGATATTTTCCTCACTGAAACTCAAAAATCAGAAATGATTGATCATGCAGTGCTAAAAGACACGCAAAGTAGTGCTCCAATCATAGAACAAAGGATGTGGGAAAATAAAGGTGCAATCACAGATGACAAAGGCCTAAAGTCAGTCAACAACAAACCCATTCTACCTAAATCATTATTCAAAGCTGCTGCTATTGTGGCACATGGGCGTTGCCATGTGTCAACAGGAGGGATGGTGGAACTAATTCAAAAGCACTTTACAACATATGGGATAAACTCATACTTAAAAAACTTTTGCAAAGCCTGTACCATCTGTGTAAAACACAACCCACAGGGAAACATGAGACCAAAAAGAGGACAATTTCCTCAACCAAACTATCTATTTCAAACCATGCATATGGATTTCATTGAACTATCACAAAGTGGTCCTTACAAATACTGCTTAGTCATGATTGATGCTTACTCAAAATGGATTGAAATCGTTCCATCAGCAAAAAATGATGCACTAACAGTAGCAAAAGCTATATGTAAAAACATCATTGCAGTACACGGGATTCCCGAAACCCTGTACTCAGACAATGGTCCTCACTTTGTGAATCAAACCATTCAGCACATGGCTGATCATTTAGGAATAGCGCTAAAGAATCATTGCGCGTACCATCCTCAATCAGCCGGGTTAGTGGAAAGGCATAATGGTACAATCAAAAGCAGGCTGAAAAAATGCATGGAAGAAACAAAAAGGGCGTGGCCTGACTGCCTAGACTTGGTTAAACTATACATGAGAATAACACCAACAAACAAAGGTTTAACTCCATTTGAGATTCTTTATGGCAGACCATACAGGCTACCCCTATTTTCACCTGATTTAGACAAAGCACAAGAAGAACTAACCTTGGCAGATTATATGAAAAAAGTCTTAGCAACCCAAGATGTTGTGAAGGCAAATGATCTGCCCTCATCTCCTTCTGTATTACAGGAAGACCAACAAGTGCAACCAGGTGACTGGGTCTTCATCAAGGCGATCAAACGGAAGAACTGGGCCAGTCCTAAGTGGGAAGGTCCTTTTCAAGTTCTTTTGGCCACACCCACCGCCGTCAAAATCGCCGAAAGACCCAGCTGGATACATCTCGGTCACTGTAAGCTGCAGAAGCTTCTGGATCCTGGCACGGGGTAGTGAGGAAGACCGGGCTTCAAAGGGGGGGCGGTATTTTTGTTTAGGACCGCTCGTCTCAAACCCGGCAGAAAAGCAGTCCTACCTCATAGGTCTGGGGTCCAGCGGCTCTGTACGCCTAACAACAATGGGAACTCCACATGCCAGGTGGATTCTCGGGTGTGTTGTGACTGCAGCATGTCTACTGATTTTTTGGAAGCTGTCCCCTTCACACTGGACGGGAAGCTCCACCCACACCAGGTCCCGAAGGTGGACCTACCACAGGAACCAATGGTGGATGACCCAGGAAGTTGAACACCCTTCCCCCATCCTGACCAACTCATGGTACCGGTATGTGACAGTCCTAGCACAGTCATATGGAAGAAAGGGATGTTATGCTTGCTCCAAGACCCCCCACTCATCAACACAACAGACTCTGTATGGCAAGCCAATGACAGTGCTCCAGGCCAGCTGTGCAGCATCCATGGCAGGAATCGGACGACAGCATGAAGGCCTCAGCATAAACTTCACCAACGTCTACGATCCTGGTGTAGCAAAAGGTACCTGCAGCAAACAGTTTTGGGTGGACTTCAACATCACAACAAACACTTTTTTCAGGGGCCAACGTGTGGAAATGCCCAAAGACTCATACGACCCAAAACTGTTCAACTTCTCAATGTGCTACTGGCAAGACTGGAAACACGGTAGCATCCCCCTAGGAGAGACTACAAACTGTAAGATGATCTGGGCCCATGGGGCAGGAGCCCCGGTGAACATCTCTGGCCCCTCCAACGGAACCTACTGGGTGCAGCGAGTATGGTGGCTGTGTGGACACAGAGCCTACCCACTCCTACCACGACGCTGGACTGGAACCTGCACCCCCATCTTCGTAAGTGATCACACCTTCTTAGTGTCAACGGACACCATCTCTAATTCCAGATGACGGAGGGAGTACGCCCCTGAGGGGTTCCGCCCCTGAGGGGTTCCAACCACATGACTCCGTGTGGGGGTCGGACGTCCCAAAAGACCACAAGCTATGGTCTGATGCCAACAAAGTGCTTCTAGCCCTCTTCCCCTGGGACGGAGTGGGGAAGTTGATGCTACGGCTAGAAACAACGGACTATCGACTATGATGCTTCATCAACGCCACCCTAAAGGTGCAACGACCCCAAAATGAAGAAATAGATGCGATCAGAACCATGACCCTCCAGCATCAGATGGTGCTCGACTACCTCACCGCAGCTGCTGGAGGCCTCTGCGTCATGTTAAACACCTCATGTTGCACGTACATTCCAGACAACGTGCATTCCCAGGGCTGTACAGTGCGACATATTTGTCGCACGTGCGATTAAAAAAACAGTCTGTGCTACAAACTATTTTTAGACGTAGCACTTGTGCGATCAGGGTTTCCTCTACATGTAATTGATCGTGGCACACCGCCACACCGTCAGAATTAACTTAATATATATATATTTTTAAAAACAATGTCAGGTGTCCTCAGCGGGTCTCCAACCTAGCGCTAGAACACAGGCGCGGCGCCAGTTCAGAGCATCTTGCCTGGCAGCGCAACGCGCTTCATCCGCTGGCTCGGGCACGTCCTCCGTCTCCGTTTTGATCATCCGACCAGAGCCATTCTGCATTTTGACCCGAGGGCCGCAGCCTGGAGACGACCACGACGTAAACCCCGGCCGCACCCGATGGTTCCATGTCGCTGCGGGCGACCTCCCAACAATCCGGAGTTGCCGTCATGCCGTGGCACAGCTGGCACAAGATCGCCAGTACTGGAAACACCCAGGCTCAACGCACTGGTGCGGGACGACACCCGACCCTTCGCAGGAGCCGTGGTGATGACTTTGAAACAATGTAAAGCATATTAAATATATATAGCCTATATTTGCGCACTTGTATGGATTTAAGTTCTGCGTCGAGTCGACTGGCGAGTCTAGCGACGGAGTTCCATCAGTTCTAGCTGTTCGGAAAAAAACTCTGTGACTCTGAAAGTCTCCCTGTGCTTCAGACACACATTAAACCAGAGGAACTGATAAATCTGAACGGGTCACACTGATGTCTGCTAACGAGTCCACGGTCCGAGTCAGGGGGAGACGAGGCTTCACACCGGAGTCTGACCCCGCTAAACGCAGCTCAGCCCCAGGGGCGTATCTAGAACTTTTTTCTTGGGGGGTCCAGGCAGGGGCAAAGAAGGGTGGCTCAGTAAAAGGTCATTATATTTAAATGCTCTGCAGTCTTGGACTGCAATGGACAGCAGACCAAAGTTTTAATAACATTTATTTACTGAAGTAAAATCTGTTTAGCAAGAACTATGCAGCAGATTCAAAATCAGGAGACAAGTGAACATTTAAAAACATCACAGTCTCACTGTACACCATCAAAACTGTCTGCCTGTGAATTTGCTTTCAACATCGAAATTAATAATAATAATAAATTTAATTTGTATAGCACTTTATGTTTCACAATCTCAAAGTGCTACAAAGCAGAAGCTTAAAATAGATGAGTCAAAGTTCATAAAATAAGTAATATAAAGTAGAATTATAACAGTTTCTGCATTTTATTAATAAATCAAAGATTATAGCAGCTGAAAACATCTGTTTTTGTGGTTTTGTGAACACATTTCTCAGCTCACACTCGCACTTTGAAAAAAATCTACACTAATTTGAATGAATAAATGTTCTTGAAATTACATTGACATATAAACATGTTTGAAGATATTTCTTGTTATTGTGTTTTCACAATAAGCACTTTCTCAGTGTGTTAAAACGATGGGTACTAATTTTGGCTTTAGAGACTGTAGCTGAATTTTTATGCTGGTGCTACAACTTTTTGTTCTGTGCTACAAAACCTGCAACCTTTGTAGCACCGGTGCTATGAGCTAAAAAAGTTAACGTACAGCCCTGATTCCACAGCCATGACAGATGCCATGAACAGATTGAAGGGTCTACAGCAGGTAATGGAACAGGATCACGTGGAAGCAGGTCAGTGGGACTTCTTTTCGTGGCTCACAGGTGGACCTTGGTGGCACCTTCTGCTGAAAGTCCTGACCCCACTACTCATCATTCTAATCCTGTTCTGCATCTTCACAACCTGCATCATACCCTGTATCCGATCCATGATCACCCAATCGATGACTCGTGCTCTGGTACAGTATCAACTACTGCAACACCAAACAGATCTTGAGACTGAACCTGAAGAAACAAAAGCTTAATAATCAAGACTTATTCTTCTCATCTCATGATGCTTCTATTAAAAATGCTAAACTGCAAGAAATAGGAGTTGATGCTAGAAAATATAAAGAGAAGGTTGATTTTTTAAAATAAAGTAATTTTATTATTATTGCTGCTTGAATAAAGCTATTTGCCAGCAGCCATATAATCATAAACATGAGGGAAATGAAGGAGTTTTTAATTATTATGATTAATGTCTGCTCTTGCAAAATGTATCCTGCTCGTGACTCTTTTAATCTCCAGCTGAGGTTTGCAAAGTTACATGCACCAAGTGTTTTGAACAATCGAAACACATTCCTTACTATTGAGGTATCAGCAGGACTTTGCTTTTTGATTCTACAACGTTGACAGAAAAGTCTACCTTTGAATTAGAAATGAACTTAAGCAGCATAATGTTATCTTTGTTTTGAACGCAATAATGTGATGTTGTGCAACCTGTATTCTGAATAAATATGGGCTGAGAAAAGATCCCGGCAGAGTTCCACACTGATGTCTAACAAACTGACGTGTGGTCTCTCACTCACACAGCTCTAAAACTGAACTGATTGTCTGGTCTGATTCTGTTCCTTAGAGTTCGGGGTTTCTTTGAGAGTAAAATCTCTATCATTTACATTTTAGTATCCATGGTTTAACGCGTGTCTGTTGTTGAACCACATGGAGATCTGCAGCGTCACCGAGTATTTTTTTTTTGACCCGCACCGGTCCGGTTCCAGGTCCTAGAGGCAAATCCTCAGTCGCACTGGAGCGACCTGGGATAATTTTAGTTGCATCTTTGGGAAATTAGGTCGCATTTGCTACCAAAATGGTCACGCTCTAGAGCCCTGAGTGCGCAAATATAGGCTATATATTTTTAATATGCTTTACATAGTTTTAAACTTCATGCTGAAGGTGTGGCAGCTTTTAATTAACCGTGGCGGTGTGCCACGATCAATTACATGTAGCGGAAACCATGGACATGTTTAAAATCTTTTAGAATGACTAGAAATCCCAGGTTGCAACTAATTCTATATAAAATCCCACATAGAGTTCACTATAGGCCTACAGGTCAACGGATGTTCAGGATGGGTTATGCACCATCTGAAATTTGCACAAGCAGCACAGACAACACCCCTGACACCTATACTCATATGCACTTTGGTTTTGTCCACCTGTGCAGAGATTTTGGTCCCGGATATGTGAGAAGACCTGTCAAAGTGTCTGAAATGTAATAATCCAGCTTCATCTTCAGTTTGCTTGCTGGGAGACTTAGATGATGTCTTTACAGAGATTAATTCAGCTCACATGGTTCTAACTCCCTGCGATGGACTGGCGACCTGTCCAGGGTGTCCCCCGCCTCTCGCCCCTTGACCGCTGGAGATAGGCACCAGCTCCCCCGCGACCCTCTGTGGAGGACTAAGTGGTTTCAGAAGATGGATGGATGGATGGATGGTTCTAATTGCCCTATGCATTGCTAAGAAAACTATCCTCATAAACTGGAAAAACAAAAATAATCTTAGTTTGAACCAGTATAGAAATCTGTTGTTGGACTATATTAACCTTGAGACAACCTCTGCCTCAGATCCAAAAAAATCTCTCTGAGCAACTTTGATCAGTTTCATCACATTGTGAGGATGAGGAGGGCCCTCGCCTGTGTCCTCTGGGGTGGTGTGGTGGGTGTGGAGGGGTGTCTGGGTTTGGGGCGTCTGGGGGTTTCCTGGGACTAGGCTCGTTGGGGGATCTGACGTTGGGGCTGCGTCTCCTGCCGGGGTGGCGTTTTGGTTGCCTCGGGGTGTCCTCCTGGCGGCCGTGTCTGGGGTGCTCTGCGGCGGTGGCTGCAGGTAGTCGCTGGGTGGCTGGGTCATTCCTGGGGGGTCTGGGGGCTCGGGCTCTGGGGCGGGTTGTCCCTGGGTGGGGCCTGAGATGGTCACGGGGGCTTGGGTTACGCTTGCTGGTGGGTGGGCTGGTGTCTATCCTGGTGCCTGGCCCTGGGGCCTTTGGTGAGCTGGTGGGCCTCAGTTCCACCTAGCCATGTGGGGCTGGTTCCATTGGCGCTGGGGGGGGGGGGGTAGTCTTGGGTCTGGAGGGGGGGACTTTGGCTGGGTGTCTATGTCCTGTGTAAGTTTGTACTTTGTGCGTGGTTGGGGGGGTATAGTTACCCTGCGGGGGTGGGGGTGGGGTGGACGGCCACGGGCTCCGTGGCGCCATGTGGGCTGCTGCCGTGGACCTGGACGGATGGGCCTGCGATCTCCCTGCCCTGGGTGATTTTTGGGGAGTAGGGGTGCCTATTGGGGCCTGCGGGGGAGCTGGCTCCCTGGGAGGGCTTGTCCCCCCAGTCTTGCCTCCCCATCCCTGGACTTTTCCCTCCCTCTGCTCCAATCACATCACCATTCACACAGGGCTTTGGGTTACAGGTACGTCACGGGTGTGGAAAACCATTTCTCCAGTCCTGTGGCCCAATTTTAATACACAATTTAAACACTTCCACTCATGACATTCTCACAATACACATCTAGCATCTTTTGGAGAGAGTACACCCAGTGATAGCTGGGGGGAGGGGGTCTTGCCGACTAACCTCTCCTCCGGTGTCATTGCTCACCTCAACGTTGCATGTAGACATCTAGGGTCCAGGGTGGGGGATGGCGTGCTGCCCCCACCTTATTTTAAACGCATCTTACTACAACACGCATCAACACCACATTGGAGCAGGCGGGGGGACACTTGGGGTCTTCCTACACCCCTGTTCTCTGCTTGCTGCCTGGGGCCTGGAGTGGAGCGGGCCATCTGGTCGGGGTTTGTGGCGGCGGGATGCTCGGCTGCTGTGGGGTGCGTGGTGGTCTGCTCATCCCCACTCTGGTATGGAAGGGACCATCTCTGGGTCTGGGGACCGGTTTGCGGGTGACCCACGCGGGGTGAACCTCTGCACTCTATGGGGGGGAGTTTGCGGCTGTCCTGGCGGTGGTCTCCCTGGGATGTCCGTGCCCTGGGTGGCATCTGGACGTCTGGGGCCCGGGGCTCCTCCGCGTCCTCCATGGGTCTTGGGGGCGGGTCTGTGGCTCCTCGAACTTATTATTGAATGTTTCAATAGAGAAACCTTACATACACAAGCGCGTATATAAGCACACAGGTGATCACAAGGTGTTCACATAAAGACAGACTGAGGTGTTTTCAGACACATTGACTGGGGCTGTGGTTGACACTGAACTCATCTTGAATTACCGTATTTGCCCGAATATAGGACGACCCTGATTATAAGACGACCCCCCCCCCCCTTTTCAAGACTAATCTTCAGAAAAAAATACTAAATTCACTTTTTAAAGACACAATTTTTATTGAAATTTGGAGAAAATAATTTAACTAATGCTACTAATAATTCCAGGCTGCTTTAATATTTGCTTATTAACAGTGGTGCACACAACTAGTCCACCAGGCCACTGTACTGATCTCTCTGCCCGAACACACCTTTGCTGACAGGAGCTTTCACGGTCAGATTGTGCAACTTCGCGATCATCAGACACTAGGGGTGCAACGGATCATCATCGATCCGTGGTTCGTACGGATCACCCTCTACGGTTCGGAACGCACGTGGTTCGCGGTTCATGTAGAGCGCGTGCGTCGCTAAATAATCCCCGACGTTCTGTGCTCACGCGCTCTGAATCTGCAGATTATTCCCCTCTTAGAAAGGCGTTCATTTTGCATCACGTATAGAGGTTCACTCTGTTGGCTTCAGCCGTTTTAGAACACCAGAACGAAGGATCGCTGATCAATATTCAGTCTCTGCTGCGCACCTGCGCGCGCGCTGCCTCTGATTCCTCCGTCTGTCTCTCCGTCAGCTGGAATCTTTCTGATAGACAAACTAGATTCACCTATTTGTGTCTAAGATAGCGTTATGTCGGGCTTTTATACGAGCTAATAAACGTTAATATAATCGGAGTTCAGTCAGGAGCCACAAAGCAGCGCCTCGTGCGTCCCCCCCCAGCTGTGACCGCTAGTTTGACAGAAGCAGGTCTGTGACCCTGAGGTGCGCATATGAGTCTATCTCCCCCATTAATTTGTTTTAATATGATTCAAAACTTTATTGAAGCATCAGGTTGACATCTTGAGTTAAATGCAGTTTGTATTTATGAGGATTCAGCATAAAAAAGTTGCTCAGTGTTTTAGAAAATAATGAGAGAGCAAAGTTTTTTGTCTTTTCTTTTTCATTCTGCTGATCCGAAAATTGATCCGAACCGTGACTCAAAACCGTGAACCGATCCGATCCGTGAGCTTTCTGATCCGTTGCACCCCTATCAGACACTGATAAACTTCACATCCAGTTGTGGAGCTGAGATGGAGTTTTCATGTAGGGGAAGCTTGTTTACACACACACGCTGCTGCGGCAAAATGCACAGACACACACACACACACAGCTGCGCCATGAACGAACAGACACACAAACCGGCTGCTGTGCCATGATGGCGCACACACACACAAACCCTCTTTTGCGCCATGATCGTGCAGACACACACACAAACCCGCTTTTGCGCCATGATCGTGCAGACACACACACAAACCCGCTGTTGCGCCATGATCGCGCGCACACACAAACCCGCTTTTGCGCAATTATTGCGCAGACACACACACAAACCCGCTGTATGTGTGAGGGAGTGTGTGTGTGTAGGTGTGTGTGTCGGGTGCATACAAAGAACGGTGAGACGGATGAGGTTCTGAGGGAGAATGCGTGTGTGAATCGAGCGAGCGATGCGAGCCCTCACCTGTACAGAGTCTGCTCGCTGAAAACACCTGCTGGGTCTGGACATTTTAATCCTCAGTACTAGTAAACCTGTAACTTTGAACTAGGACAGGCCCAGACCTCTAGAACCGCTCGCGGTCTGAGCTGCTTCCTGCCGCTTTGACCAAAAAGCCTGCGCCCTCCGCCGGAAAAACTAGGGCGCGATAATAAGACGACCCCCCCTTTTTCAAATTATTTTCAATGAAAAAAACCTCGTCTTATATGCGGGCAAATACGGTAGTCTTTACCGTATACATTTTAAGGATATCACAACTGTTGTGTATTCATATGTTGTTTGTTGCTGTTGTAATTTTTTCCCTGTTTTGTTTGCTTGTTTGTTTGTGCTTTAGTTGCAGGTCTAGAAGTAGATTCTTCATGTCTCTTGTTTTCTTCTTTTTCTGTTTACTTTCCCCCCCAACTCTTCTTTCTGTACCCTTCCCCTTCCTTTCAGGCTCCGTGTCCATTGGGACTTAAATCAACCATAAAAATTTTCTAATAAAGATTTTTAAAGTTATATTTAAATATAAATCAGGTTGAGCATTATAGCAGTGGCTGTAATGTCTCACCTGAAACAGCAACACTGTTGGGCTTGTTTTTGGCACTCAGACATCTATTCTGTTTGCTCTACAGCCGGACAGGACACGGGGTTAAAGAATAAAAGGAAAAAATATCGGATATGGGTCGCGTGAGGGGAAAAAACTGGATTTGATGCAATTTTGGCTGCAGTGTGAACGTAGCCTTAGACTGTCTTAAAGAGACACTACACAATTACGGCTGTTACAACTCTCATGACGTGTGTTTGTTAGTAAAACT
>SSNR01000349.1:75459-163482 GCA_006937965.1 Callopanchax toddi
TCCTGGACTCCTGAGGCACAGACCGCCTTTGACTTCCTCAAGTCGTCCTTTGCCACGTCCCCCATCCTTCGGTCCCCTGACGTCTCTTTGCCTTTTGTGGTGGAGGTAGATGCCTCCGAGTCCGGAGTGGGCGCTGTTCTGTCCCAGCGCTCTGCCACTGATTCGGAGCTCCATCCGTGTGCTTTCTTCTCCCACAGACTTACGCCCTCTGAGAGGAACTATGCGGTAGGGGACCGGGAGCTGCTCGCTGTCAAGAAGGCTTTGGAGGAGTGGCGTCACTGGTTGGAGGGCTCCAAACACCCTTTTCAGGTCTGGACTGACCACAAGAACCTGGAGTACCTCAAGACCGCCAAGAGACTTAATCCTCGTCAAGCCAGGTGGGCCCTGTTCTTTGACCGTTTTAACTTCTCCCTGTCATACCGTCCAGGCTCTAAGAATTCTAAACCCGATGCTCTGTCCAGAGTTTTTGAGTCCAGCTCCAAGACCGCTACCTCGCCTGACCCGGCCTACATACTGCCCTCCTCAGTACGATTGGCTGTTACCCGGATCAGCCTGGAGCGCCTAGTCGCTCGTAGTCATGTAGCTAACCCACCACCTGTTCAATGTCCTGCCGACCGTCTGTTTGTACCAGAGACCCTAGTCTCCAAGGTACTGGTTTTCTGTCATGACTCTAAGCTCTACTGCCACCCGGGCATCACCAAGACCACTGCTGTCGTCCAGTCTCGTTTCTGGTGGCCTACCCTACGCAAAGACACCCGTGAGTACGTTCTGGCCTGTACTGTCTGTGCTAAATCTAAGAACTCTCGTCGTCCTCCTGCTGGTCTCCTCTTGCCCTTGTCCATCCCTAGGCGGCCTTGGTCCCATATCTCCATGGACTTCGTCACAGGACTTCCTGTCTCTGCGGGTAAGCGTGTCCTGCTTACTATCGTGGATCGTTTTTCCAAGATGACGCACCTGGTCCCGCTGTCCAAGCTGCCCTCTGCCGCTGAGCTGGCTGACATCATGGCCCGAGAGGTGTTCCGCCTTCACGGGGTACCCCGTGACATTGTGTCTGACCGTGGCCCTCAGTTCGTCTCTCGCTTCTGGGGTGAGTTCTGCTCTCTGTTGGGTATCGACATCAGCCTATCCTCAGGGTTCCACCCCCAATCAGACGGGCAGACCGAGCGGATGAACCAGGAGGTTGAGACTAAGCTCCGTGCTCTGTGCCTTGAGGACCCCACGGAATGGTCGGCCAACCTCCCCTGGGTGGAGCATGCCCTCAACAGCCTCCCCTCCAGCGCCACAGGTCTGTCACCGTTCCATGTCGTTTATGGTTTCCAGCCGCCTGTGTTCTCTGTTCAGGAAAGGACTGCCTCTGTCCCTGCCGCTCACGTGGCTGCTCGCCGCTGTCTCAGGGTGTGGAGAAGGGCCAGGGCTGCCCTCTGCAAGACCTCTGCGGTGTATGCCCGTTCTGCTAACCGTCGTCGCTCTCAGGCCCCTAGGTACCTCCCGGGTCAGAGGGTCTGGCTCTCGGCTAAGGACCTGCCTCTCAGGGTGACGTGTCGTAAGCTGGCTCCCCGGTTTGTGGGGCCTTTCCCTGTTGCCAAGCTGATTAACCCTGTGGCTGTCCGTCTTCGTCTGCCTCGTGCTATGAGGGTTCACCCTACGTTCCATGTGTCCCGGCTTAAGCCTGTCGCCTCCTCACGCTTCAGTCGTCCTGCGGCTGCCCCTCCGCCGCGTCGACGGTGGTCCTGTCTTCACTGTTCGTCGCCTCCTCCGGTCCAGGCGCTGGGGCCGTGGGGTTCAGTACCTGGTGGACTGGGCTGGCTACGGTCCTGAGGAACGGTCCTGGGTGCCCTCCCGTCACATCCTGGATCGGGACCTTATCCGGGATTTTCGTCGTCGCCACCCTGACCAGCCTTGAGGGGCGTCCTGTGCCGCTCCCTTGTGGCGGGGGNTCTGCCTGCTCCACTCTGACCCGGACCGCCTCTGACCATCCCTCTTCTGGATCACGGACTTCCACTACCCGCTGTGGTGAGACCCGCTCTCCCGACGTTTGTACTCACCTCCTTGTCCCGTTTTCTCCCCCATCAGCCGGACTGATCCCCTGTGGATTCCACTCCTCCTCGTTTTTCCCTTCTGGACAAACTCACCGGACTCTCAGCTCTATTCCACATCCCCTTTCCCTGTTACTATAATAAAGACTCTTATTGTTTTACATCCTGTTGTCTGGGTCTCGTTCTGGGTCTGACTTGCCACAGTCATTACAGAACGATCTCGCCACCAACATGGACCCGAGGACTGAGACTACACCAGACTGAGAGTGGTACAAGAAGGTCGAGTCCGCCATCAACAAGTTGGAGGGCAACGTCCTGGGTCTGTCCCTCAAGGTGCAAACTCTCACCACGGCTGTTAGCGTTCCTGCTGCTAGCGCTTCCTCTGCTAGCGCCTCCGGTTCTTCTGACCCTCCGATCACCGCGTCACGTCCGGTCGCACCGGCGCCTAGTAACGAGCCCAAGCTCCCGCCTCCAGAACGTTTTTCTGGCGACCCAAAGGAGTGTAGGTCTTTCCTCGTCCAGTGCTCCCTTCATTTCGAGCTCCAGCCGTCCTCCTACCCCTCCGAACGATCCAGGGTGGCTTACGTCATCTCCCTCCTCTCAGGTAAAGCCAAGCTGTGGGGAACTGCTGAGTGGGAGAATAACTCCGCCTCCTGCAACTCTTTTTCTGCTTTTTCTGAAGCACTCATCAGGGTTTTTGATCCGGTCCGCCCTGGGAGGGAGGCTGCCAGAGGTTTATTCAGCATCCGGCAGGGTTCAAGACCCGTGGCTGATTACGTCATTGACTTTCATGCGCTCATGGCAAACTGCAAGTGGGACTCCGAGGCCCTTTTTGATGCTTTTTACCAGGGTTTATCCGACGAGATCAAGGATGAGATTGCCACCCGGGACCCCCCTGTGACCCTCAGGGGACTGGAACAGCTGGCGTCACGAGTGGATCAACGGCTTCGGGAGAGGAGAAGGGAGAGGACCAGAGACGTACAGGTCAGACCGGTTACTCGCTATCTACCCAGATCTCCTCCCTCTCCTGCCTCACAACCAGAGACCCCACGCCCCCCTCCCGAGGAGCCTATGCAAATCGGACGCACCCGATTGTCCCCGGAGGAGAGGGAGAGGAGGACCCGCCTAGGACTCTGTTTCTACTGTGGTGGGAGAGATCACAGAGCCGTTCTGTGCCCGTTAAAAGCCAAGGCTCAGTAAAGGTAAGGGGAACTTTACTGAGCCCTATGTCTAAGATTAAGAGATGCCCCCAGACTGTTTTAAGAGCTGTTTTTCCTCAGTCCCCTGTTTCCTGTGATTACCCAGTGTTCATCGACTCCGGAGCCGACACTGAATTCATGGACTCCAAGCTGGCTGCTGCTCTTAAATTGGACTCCACACCCCTCTCACAACCTAAGGAGGTTTTCGCCATTGATGGACGCAGGATTTACAGCATCTCTCATTGCACTGTTCCCGTTACCATGATACTGGCTGGTAACCACCGTGAAACTATCTCCTTCCTGCTCATTGAAACCCCGGATCTACCCATCATTTTGGGCAACACCTGGCTCAAGAGACACAACCCCGTCATCGATTGGACCACGGAGGAGGTACGCACCTGGAGCCCCTCCTGTTCGACTTCCTGTCTCATGGGGGCCTGGCCCAGCACTAAGACTGTGAGTGATGAAACTTCTGTTACCCTTGAGTCGTCGGGCATACCCCCTGTTTACCACGACCTCAAGGAAGTTTTTAACCAGTCTAAGGCGTCTAAGTTACCCCCCCATAGACCTTTTGACTGTACTATTGATCTAGCCCCTGGCACCACTCCCCCTAGAGGAGGACTCTATTCCCTGTCTGCCCCTGAACGGGAGGCTATGGACAAATACATCACCGAATCCCTCCAGGCGGGTCTCATACGCAAGTCTACCTCACCCGCCGGTGCGGGTTTTTTCTTCGTCGGCAAGAAGGATGGTTCCCTACGCCCGTGTATCGACTACCGGGGTTTAAACAAAATAACCATTAAGAACCGATACCCTCTGCCGTTAATGTCCTCTGCTTTTGACCTCCTTCAGGGCTGCCGAATCTTCACTAAGTTGGATCTCCGCAACGCCTATCATCTGGTTCGCATCAGGGAGGGAGATGAGTGGAAAACGGCCTTCAACACTCCTTCAGGTCATTATGAATATCTGGTCATGCCTTTTGGTCTCACTAATGCCCCAGCCGTTTTCCAGGATCTCGTTGATGACGTTTTAAGGGACATGAAGGACAAATTCGTGTTCGCTTACCTGGATGATATCCTCATTTTTTCTAAGGATCTCCAGTCTCACGTCTCCCATGTCCGTCAGGTACTACTTCGCCTCCTCCAGAACCAGCTTTACGTCAAAGCAGAGAAATGCGCTTTTCACCAGACATCCATCTCTTTTCTTGGTTTGAACATCTCCCCTGGGAGAACGGAGATGGATCCCCTAAAGGTTTCCGCAGTCACCACCTGGCCTGTCCCTGCCTGTGTTAAGGACGTTCAGCGTTTTTTAGGATTCGCTAACTTCTATCGTCGTTTTATTCGTGACTTCAGTGCTGTGGCTGCCCCCCTCCATCGCCTTACGTCTTCCAAGACCAAGTTCTCCTGGACTCCTGAGGCACAGACCGCCTTTGACTTCCTCAAGTCGTCCTTTGCCACGTCCCCCATCCTTCGGTCCCCTGACGTCTCTTTGCCTTTTGTGGTGGAGGTAGATGCCTCCGAGTCCGGAGTGGGCGCTGTTCTGTCCCAGCACTCTGCCACTGATTCGGAGCTCCATCCGTGTGCTTTCTTCTCCCACAGACTTACGCCCTCTGAGAGGAACTATGCGGTAGGGGACCGGGAGCTGCTCGCCGTCAAGAAGGCTTTGGAGGAGTGGCGTCACTGGTTGGAGGGCTCCAAACACCCTTTTCAGGTCTGGACTGACCACAAGAACCTGGAGTACCTCAAGACCGCCAAGAGACTTAATCCTCGTCAAGCCAGGTGGGCCCTGTTCTTTGACCGTTTTAACTTCTCCCTGTCATACCGTCCAGGCTCAAAGAATTCTAAACCCGATGCTCTGTCCAGAGTTTTTGAGTCCAGCTCCAAGACCGCTACCTCGCCTGACCCGGCCTACATACTGCCCTCCTCAGTACGATTGGCTGTTACCCGGATCAGCCTGGAGCGCCTAGTCGCTCGTAGTCATGTAGCTAACCCACCACCTGTTCAATGTCCTGCCGACCGTCTGTTTGTACCAGAGACCCTAGTCTCCAAGGTACTGGTTTTCTGTCATGACTCTAAGCTCTACTGCCACCCGGGCATCACCAAGACCACTGCTGTCGTCCAGTCTCGTTTCTGGTGGCCTACCCTACGCAAAGACACCCGTGAGTACGTTCTGGCCTGTACTGTCTGTGCTAAATCTAAGAACTCTCGTCGTCCTCCTGCTGGTCTCCTCTTGCCCTTGTCCATCCCTAGGCGGCCTTGGTCCCATATCTCCATGGACTTCGTCACAGGACTTCCTGTCTCTGCGGGTAAGCGTGTCCTGCTTACTATCGTGGATCGTTTTTCCAAGATGACGCACCTGGTCCCGCTGTCCAAGCTGCCCTCTGCCGCTGAGCTGGCTGACATCATGGCCCGAGAGGTGTTCCGCCTTCACGGGGTACCCCGTGACATTGTGTCTGACCGTGGCCCTCAGTTCGTCTCTCGCTTCTGGGGTGAGTTCTGTTCTCTGTTGGGTATCGACATCAGCCTATCCTCAGGGTTCCACCCCCAATCAGACGGGCAGACCGAGCGGATGAACCAGGAGGTTGAGACTAAGCTCCGTGCTCTGTGCCTTGAGGACCCCACGGAATGGTCGGCCAACCTCCCCTGGGTGGAGCATGCCCTCAACAGCCTCCCCTCCAGCGCCACAGGTCTGTCACCGTTCCATGTCGTTTATGGTTTCCAGCCGCCTGTGTTCTCTGTTCAGGAAAGGACTGCCTCTGTCCCTGCCGCTCACGTGGCTGCTCGCCGCTGTCTCAGGGTGTGGAGAAGGGCCAGGGCTGCCCTCTGCAAGACCTCTGCGGTGTATGCCCGTTCTGCTAACCGTCGTCGCTCTCAGGACCCTAGGTACCTCCCGGGTCAGAGGGTCTGGCTCTCGGCTAAGGACCTGCCTCTCAGGGTGACGTGTCGTAAGCTGGCTCCCCGGTTTGTGGGGCCTTTCCCTGTTGCCAAGCTGATTAACCCTGTGGCTGTCCGTCTTCGTCTGCCTCGTGCTATGAGGGTTCACCCTACGTTCCATGTGTCCCGGCTTAAGCCTGTCGCCTCCTCACGCTTCAGTCGTCCTGCGGCTGCCCCTCCGCCGCCCCGCCTCGTCGACGGTGGTCCTGTCTTCACTGTTCGTCGCCTCCTCCGGTCCAGGCGCTGGGGCCGTGGGGTTCAGTACCTGGTGGACTGGGCTGGCTACGGTCCTGAGGAACGGTCCTGGGTGCCCTCCCGTCACATCCTGGATCGGGACCTTATCCGGGATTTTCGTCGTCGCCACCCTGACCAGCCTTGAGGGGCGTCCTGTGCCGCCCCCTTGTGGCGGGGGTACTGTCATGAAACCCGCTCCTGCTCTCTGCCCCTCCCACACCTGCTAATCATCATCATTGTTTCCACCTGTTCCTCTGACTACTTTACCACAGTTCTGCAGCTCCTCAGTGCGAGATCGTCTGTTGTAGTTTACCCTCACAGCCTTCAAGCCTTCATAGTTCTGTTTTCCTGTTCCTGTTCATGACCACTGTTTGCCGTACCCTGACTCCTGCCTCTAGCCTGCTCCCTGTCGGACCTCGTTTTGATGCTTGTTGGACTTTTGACCCACCTTTCCGTTACTGGACTACCGTCTCTGCCTGCTCCACTCTGACCCGGACCGCCTCTGACCATCCCTCTTCTGGATCACGGACTTCCACTACCCGCTGTGGTGAGACCCGCTCTCCCGACGTTTGTACTCACCTCCTTGTCCCGTTTTCTCCCCCATCAGCCGGACTGATCCCCTGTGGATTCCACTCCTCCTCGTTTTTCCCTTCTGGACAAACTCACCGGACTCTCAGCTCTATTCCACATCCCCTTTCCCTGTTACTATAATAAAGACTCTTATTGTTTTACATCCTGTTGTCTGGGTCTCGTTCTGGGTCTGACTTGCCACAGTCATTACAGCATCTGGATCGCTTTTGTATAGAGAAGGTCTCACCATACTCTTCATTATAATCATTTTTATAATCACTCAGTGAGTAATCCTACCTGCCGATGTTTGGTGCTGATCTTGCTTCTGATCTTGCTATGACTACAAACAGCATGTTGTAGTGAAAAGTGTGCCATTGTTTAGCATTTACCGGAGTCTTTTTCCAGAGTTTTTCTATTTTGAGTTCTAGCCTTCTCCGCGCCACCCTGAGTCACCTGAAGGATTACGTCAGGGTGCGCCTGGAGAAGAAAAGGAACAGAGACCTACAAGTGGCCATAGAGGTGGCCCGGGGACAGCGTAGCAGCATCACAGACTCTTGGCCCAAAAAATCAGAGAGACCCACCAGGAATTATCCAGACCCTCCCGATTAGTCACTCCGGGCCTGGTTGCAGGTGCTCATTTTTTGGATTTACTTAAACCTCCTATTTCCCTCTGACATAAACACAGGGGTTTATAATTAGATTTTGACTTGATTTTGTAGTAAAGGTAACTAATCAGGCTTTCCAATTATATAAAATTCATTGCCAAGAAGCATTGTTACAGTGGAGAAATAATTGACTAAACACAACTGTTCTTTCTGCACTTTTCATAAGGATGTCCTCATATTTCCATTGTATTGCTTTCTCAAGTCTCAACAAATCTTCATCATTGCATTAAATAAGAGTTCATAAACAAAAGACAAGTGTTAATAATCTGAAGTGTGTTTATATTGGAGACAATACCAGAACAATAATGCCCTGTTCACTGTTCTTGTTTGATCATTGATTCCTTTACCTCCTTTATTTCTTCTTTTGTCCACCAAGACACAGCACCCCACCTCGCCCCCACCCCCGCCCCCACCCCCACCCCCACCCCCTTCTTCTTTCCATTCTACCACAATGACAGAAGCGTAATAGCATGGCTCAGTGTTGTGTGTTTGTGTGTGTGTGTCCTGCAGAACGACCATGTAGCCTAAACGACAGACAATCTTTATTCTAATGAAGAGGGTGCCAAGGTCAAACAGAGAGTGGGGTGATGAATGGAGAACACACACGCTCACACACACACACACACACACACACACACACACACACACACACACACACACGTATACATGATGTGGCTCACACATTAATTGTGCAGCAGAACTTCCAGAGGCTGTAGAACTGGGTATGTTGATGTTCCCAAACAATAAAAAGACAAGATGACATTAAACATTGTTATCATCACAAACTTTTTACATCTCAGAGAAGCAATACAAATTGTAGCAGGTAAAAAAGAAAACTGCTGTGTTTACCTTGTATGAGTATCAGTCTTTTAGTGAATTAGGAAAGTCTTCAACCACAAATACAATTGAAATAACAGTTTCCATTTGATTTTGTTCCTTTATTTTACTTTCTTCATTTAAATATGATTTTTTTCAGTTTTACATTTTGTTGGACAATTTCTCAACATGAAAACATGAAGCACTAAGCAGGTGTTGACGTAATAACTTTGGATGAAGATCAGAAACTATCTGGATTCAGAAATGTACAACACCTTAAGCCAGGGCTATTCAAAAGGTGGCCTGCGGGCCAGATCTGGCTCACAACCTGCATGTTTCTGGTCCACTCCTAAACAATAACTTTTAACCATCTAAAGATAGATGCAGGTGCTGGGATTCAAACCCGGGTCTCCCAGGGGAAGGCTGGGTTCATCTGCCTCTAGGGTACAGTCTCCTTTATGGAAATAAAAGCCGGTTTAATGTAAGTCATAGGGATTTTTCAGGCTTTTGAAAAAATTTGTTAAAAATTGAATAAGATTAAATTTATAATTTCAAACATGACAAACTGCTATCACAGTAGCAAAATGGTTATATCTGCACAGTTTAAACATTTATTCAGATCTCTGCCTGTAAAATCTTGTTCTATGCTCATGACGAGATTTCCTTATATAAAAAAACAGCAAATTGGTGCAAGTACCACCCCCCCAGCCCACAGACCTCTCCCATGGAGTGTCATGTGGAATTCCCCGGTTTGTAATTAAATACCCCTGTCCTAAGCGGTCCAGTCCTGCATAGAAGGATTTTCTTGACCTGCAAATATCTTATTGTTATAGAGTGCTTATTGAAAATTCTGGCTAATCGGACAAATCCTCTCATGATTTTTTTCCATGAAGCTGTTGAGGCAACCGTGGATCAGTGGCAAGAGAGATCGCCAACAAAAATGGCTGCCCTCTGCTCCCTCAGGGATGGGTCAAATGCAGAGAACAAATTCCACTTGTACTGAGGTATATACGTACGCAGGTGGCCACAAATCCCCCTTTTTTATTTTTTCCAAACTGTCTTAAAGTAACAATCTGAATTTTGTCTTACCTGCTGCAGACAGCTGTATGACTGCTGCACAAGTAGGGCTTGTCACGGTTTCCCCTCCTTCTGACCGATCCTCCTGCTGAGACTCCATTTCCCATCATCCCTCTGGCTTCACTTCCTCTATAAATGACCCTTCACCCAGAACGTCAGTGCTTAGTCATCGATTCATTCATCCTATGCCACGAGTTTCAATCCTAACCTACCAAGCTTCCGAGCTTTAACACCAACCTACCAAGTAGTAGTAAGTACTACTTACTTATCGGAGTAGTGACACGGCCTCGCTTCCATCGAGATCCGCACGGCTGCTCCGAGATTAACTGCGTGTACACGATAGCTCAACGCTAATCATTGCCGCGTTTGAGTCACAAGCACGCTACACTCAAACTCACTGAGGTTCCAGTCAATTCATTCTGACAGGGCTGAAGGATTATGGGAAAAATTCATAATCATGATTATCACATCAGAATCATATATATAATATGTAATCATTGTCATAACAGTGTCTAAATTTGTGGAACATGTGAAAAGTAATGAAAGTACAGGACAATCCTGCACAAAACGGGACATCTGGTCACCCTAACCGCTAGAGTACATCCTGAACTGAGAGACTCGTTCTGGACCGGTCTATCCAGATCACGCCTCCTTCACAGCTCCTCACACAGCAGCACCTTGTTCCGCTGGGGTGCTGTAGTTTTATTGGTGGGGACGCAGGCAGTGCTATTTTCTGCTGGGTATTAGTGGGAACTCGTCACCTCTGTCCATACTAAAAGCTGAACACCGGAGATGTCCACGCTGCACCGCGGGCGCGCCATTAAACGCTGCTTGGAAAATCGCACCCATGACCTTCATTATTCTCACGTATCTTTATATAAGAGCGAGAGAGAACTGATCTGATGGAGCTTTTTTCTCTTTTGTCCCAATTGACGGAATTCCGTCCCCACGACGGAGAACTTTAACCCCTGCTTTAAGCTTCATTAAACTTAAACAATTAAAAATTTTCTGCAAATATTTACAGTTCAGCTACATTTCAGCTTCATTCAGCTGGTTTCAGGTCATTTCAGCTGTATCATTCAGCTCTCAGAATTCAAACTTTGCATTTTTGCAAGAAATGCTACCTTAAAACCATTTTTGTTTTGGGGAGTTTATTTTTTGGCCTGTTGTTCTAGAAGACAATGCACTTGGAGTTGTGTCCATTTACTTGACTGGTACTGTTGTCCATCATGTCCACTACTCATCCTGTAGTCCCATACTCGGGCAACTGGATGTATAAATGTCAATTGAACCTTCAGGATTTCTTGTAAAGTAAAAAGGCTTTCATTCCACCTTCAAATGTTCAGCTCAAACTCAGCAGCAACTGAACGTGCAAAAATAGTTTCTTCCTGTCTTTTCTTTATGTTGCTTTGTAAAAAACTAATAAAGAATAGTAATAATGGAATAAAGGTAAATTAACAATGCATCACTTAAATAATGTAGGTTTCAAAGAAAACATTTTGAACAAATTAAAGGTTTGTTTGTATTCCGTTGCTGTACGTTAGACTTGGCTTGTTGTTTTGCATAGAAACTCTGAAGACATGTACAGAGCCAACCTTGGCCTGACTTTGGCTTGATGCTCCACGTCAAACTACTTTTACTTCTGTGTTAGATTCCAGCTTGTTTTCTGTGTATGAGAGAGTTAGTGTCAGGCTTCACTCAGATGGCGTTCCTGGGAAGCTGAGGGAGTCTCAAGAGAGATGAGATACAGAGGCGGAAAGAAGGGAAGAAAAAGGAGGAAAGTTGGTGAGATGCTGCTGAGTCGTGTCTCTTTGTTCTAAAGCAGATATATCCCAGACTTTATCAAGACTGACAGAACAAACGCAACGGAAACAGCCTCCCACAGGACACATAATCCACACACACACACACACAGAGAAGGACTCTGAACACACAGACACACAAAAGAGATGACACACTTGCACACACATGACAAGATACAGTTATTAAATGCACATTTTTTGCTTGTGTGCATACTTTTAGAGGACAAAAAGATGACTAGATCAGCTCACAGGCTTTATGCACTTGTGCTGATAATACTTTAAAAACATTTAAAACAAGAGGAATTTTCACACACACACACACACACACACACAATAGAAAATTAATAAATATTAATTTTAAAAATCAATAAAAACAATATTTAAACTTTAAAAGGCTGTGGGAGTAATCAGTAGCTGCCCTCTTCTTTAAATACTCAGCTTGTTTTTTAACCATCAAGGTAAAAATCAAACCCTGTCAAGTGCTCTGATGGGTTTTAGAGACGGGAACTCGTTTCTCTGGTTGAACCTGACTCCTCTGAGCATGTTGATGTTAAAACACTGGAACACCAATTATCAGGCGTTTCAAGAAGAAAATCTGAAATAAAAAGATCAAGTTTTCTGTAACGGGCCAATTATTGTACATGATAAAGAATGTAAAAGATACAAAACATTTACACAAATCACACACACACCAATACACAGCATACACACACGCCACAGAGCTCTGCAGGTCTCCTGAGAGTAATAGCAGGAACATCAGTCTATAAGGGAAGAAAGAGAAGTGTGTGTGCGTGTGTGTGTGTGTGCGTGCATGTGTGTGTTTGACAGAGATTTTCTTGAGCTGCAGGAAGCTTCTTACGGAGGATAAGGAAAGACTTCTGCTGTTCCAAAATGTTTTTTAATGATTCTTTCCTTCAGTTCTTTCTTCTTGTTCCTCCCTAGCAGTCTCAGGTTTGATTATTGTTTAAGTTTTATTTTATGGATACAAAGATCAGATAATTCCCCACTTAGGACAACAGGTTCATTCCTTTCATTTGTATAGTAATATTTTCCAAATATTTTTATTTCTCTGTTCATTCACTTGAAATTTTTCCCCAGATTTCATTCCCTTTTCTTTTCTCGTACACTGCTTATTTCTTTTATGATAACTTCCATCATTCTTTGTCTTCAGTCTCTCCTCAATTTATTTTACTACATGCATCACAGTAAAAAGGCCCAAAGTGTTTTTAGTTTACAAACAAAAGGAACATTTTTCTCTCGTCTATTGATTTATTTTGTCTTTTCTTTGTTGTTCTTCCGTCTTGCAGCTTATTCCTCCTCCCTGAGGAGGGTGCAGTGGGGGGCATTAGTACCACAGCAAGGATTTTAGCAACAATTACACAAGAAATTAGCCTCGCCTCATAGCCTGCAGTGTAATTCCAGCCTTCTGAGGTGTGGCAAAGTCATCTGTCTCTAATTAAAGATTTTCTCTATATCTCCCTCTTTCTCCATCTCTCTCTATTCCTCTCACTCTCTCAGATTATTATGCATCTTCATTCATCCCTCTATCATCCTGGAAGTGGTCGGGGTGCTGGAGAGGTTTAGTTCAAAACCTAAACTGTTTCAGGTAATAATTCTGGCAGGTAAACCAAACCATTTTGCACTTTTTAATTTATGATATAGTTTTTTTAAATTTCTCTATTTTTATTCCAATTTATAGTTTGAATATTTAAGTTCGTGATGTGACGTTCGTAAACGAGTCAAATCTTTTGAATGACCCTTCACAGTGAACAAGGAGAATTGGGTCCTTGTAAAGAACCGTTCATTGTTTTGTATTAACTGTGAAATTTGTTTAGTTCACTTTAAAGTGGCGTTATATAAGTTATTTATCTACAGTATCAGTTCACGGTTGTATCATATTACATATAAAATATGTTAAAGGTCCTTTGACACAATTATGTGCTCATATAATAAACTACAGTTATCAAATTTTAATCTTTTTTTTAATTATTTTGCCTCTTTTTTTAAATGCCTTTATTGAAAAAGCAGTTATTTTCTCCATTTGCTATATATGTTAAAAATGACATCATCGGGAAGAAAATCTTATAAAGCTCAAACTGAAGCCACAGGCCTCAAATGAAGAGAAGAAATGAGATGCAGGTGTGATCCTTTTCATTTGATTTTAAACAGAATGGGCTCCTATCAGCACATTTTTATACTACGGGGCGTTAAAGAGCAAAATACAGTTTTTTTTTAATTCAGATAAAATTCCATCCAAAAATACAATTTGCTCCTTTCAGCAAAGCTTCTAAAAATGCTTTAAAAAATTGGACCTGTTACGTCAGGGAGCTCCCACGCTAGGTGGCGCTGCTACAGTGTTGTATTTGTAGGATAATTTTACACTCTGTACCATCAATAATCCCATAAATATGATCATTTGAGCCCTTTGTTGTGTGAAGTTTGTGTAAGAGATGCTTGTTTTAAGGATTGTGTTAGATTCTTTCAAGCTAAAAATAGGAGAATGGAGCCGTTTGCTTAGGGCGGAACTGTGGCGACAAAACAACACAGTCTGACCACGACTTGCAAAACAAACCACGGAGTGCCATTATTCTATTACTTTATTACAATAGTCAGAAGTTATTTTATTAAAGGTGTGAT
Organism: Callopanchax toddi; assembly: GCA_006937965.1. NCBI lineage: Eukaryota > Metazoa > Chordata > Actinopteri > Cyprinodontiformes > Nothobranchiidae > Callopanchax > Callopanchax toddi. The sequence continues at coordinate 89,429 of SSNR01000349.1, forward strand.
TTACTGGAAAACCTTTTTTCCCCCATGTTTTCATAGATTATAATAGATCCCTCTGAGCCTGTCATGTGGGCCAAAAATGAAAATGCTCTGTTCCCTGGTTATCTCAAAAAACCTGATTTTCTGAAAGAACTTCCTTGCAAGCTCTGTTTATGCAAATCTGTGTTGTGATGTCACAACGCAAATTTGCATACTGCATCTAGCTAGCCCATCTTGGCTAGGCCCACCCCACAGACAGGCCCGGATAATGCGTATCAGCCCGCGGGTCGAGACCCGGTTCCCAGTAGCTGAAGGTGGAGTTCGGTGTGGACTGCAGTCTGCGGAGAACTAATGGCTGTATGCTCGAGGCTGACTCTGTGAGCTTTTAGGAGAAAACGAAAATTCAATTGGAAGTATTACCGTTCTGAAACATTCATTGACAAACGCTGAGGAAGCGGTTCTTCTCAGTTTTCCTTTGACCTTAACATTATCCACATAAAGTCTGAGTGCCATGTTAATTTACCGTCACATTCAGTATCGAATACCTACAGTCAATCAGAAGCGAGAGCTGTGCATATCATTAATACTAATGAGAATCCTGCTGTTTCAAACTCAGGTGTAAAGGAGCAAACTTCTAAAGCTTATATTAGAAGCATCAAAGCTTCTTTCTTTATAAAAATTACAGAGATAGCATTGAATTACACTAAAGAACAACCCGGTAACTGTTAGGGATTCAAAGATCCAAACCCGTATGCCTCCTCGTCTATCGACAGAGGTCCGACCGTAGCATGTAGCATCAGGTTTGATCACTTTCAGAGCTCCAAACATTGGGCGATCAGCTGCGTTCAGGACGAGCTAGATGGATTGATAAGAAATGAAAGAGTTTATAAAGAAGTTTCACAGGATGTAGCTGAAGGATTCGAGCGGACAGTGGAACAGTGTCGGGCCAGGCTGCTGGAGAAATTAAAAGCCCAATATAGAAAAATTAAGGACAGCACTGGTATGACTTGAAGATAGCATTTACGTTTAACCCCGCCTGCCAAGTGAGGGTCCGACAGATGAAGGAAATGCTCTCATGGAATCGGGGACCCGTACTGGACTACGAAGACCCGCCTCGAACTGTACCAAACTCTGCCATGGAAACGAGACCGTTGACGGACCATGAATGAAGCGGTCTGGTTGTATGGACCGGTTTTACAATGGAAACAGACAGCGATCCGACCTGCCCCGACCCATACCAAACCCTGAAACGAGGTTGGATGCAACCGCCGGCATGGGAGGAGGAGGAGGAGGGATGAGCCGAGACCGGGTCCGGGTCCATCAGGGCCTCAGCAAATAGAGCTGTGTATTGTAAGTTTTGTTGTCTAATATCTGCTAATTACCAACTTTATTTATTAAATAATTGTAAACATTGAAAGATTTTTATGTGTCAGAGCCAGAATTAAACACCATATTTTTCTTTATAGAGAACGAAATGTCTCCCTAGACTTAAGTCACTTACGTTTTGGTGGAAAAATAGAAAATTCTTACAAAAATGACTCCAAAAGCCTAAATGAGTAGAAGTTTCTATTATATTTCTCTAAACATTTGCTTAAGGGAGTGTTTAACCTGCAACTTGCTCTTTAACATTAGTATTTCAGTTCAAGTTTTTTTACAATAAGTACTTGTTACAACTGTAGCGCCGGCAAAGGCGTTACCATCTCTGAATTCTGACCTCTTGGATCATCAATACAATAAATCATCTTTTTCCCAATAACTTGGATTAAAATGACTCTTTTATTATGTTGTAACCTGAATCAACATTCCTTCCAGGACCCAGTTGTGTCGGAAGACTCAGACGTTCTTTAGTTAATAATTAAACTCAAAGACTCTTTGATGTCTCATTCTAAAAAGACACTACCTTTAATCCACTGTCCAGAAATGTCTTAATATGATTAATTCATTTTCTTCCAGTATTAATGAATGTTGATGTTGCATCAGTATTATTTCATGTTTCTACTTTTGCTAAAAGGTTAAAGCATATTAATAATCCATCTAAGTTCCTGGGCTTCCTTAATGACGAGAACCACGTGACTTGGTAACTCCTTCCCATTGGGCCACGCGTCCAAAAGTTTCCACTGTCAGACTTCCTGCCTGGAAGCTAGCCAGTTCTCGTTCAGCCAGCAACGAGACGAGAAGCAATCGTTCCTCAGCTACACGATACGCTCAGATGCCGACTGCCCGTTTGGGTTCTAGCCCCAAACAGTCGAGGACAATTTCCCCCGGCTAGAAGCCAGACAACATCCGTCTGCTTCTGTTCACCTGCCATGGGGAAGAACATGCTAGCCTCTTCCACCAGCCGATCATGGAGCTGCTGACCGACTCATTCAGATGCGTCCGTGCCTTGGACGGCCTCCGGGCCACCGGGGATAATCCGAGGTTCATCAAACCAACGAACCCACAGACGAACCTCCACCTACCACGCCGAGGCGATCTTGGAGCGGTTTCAGCGAGGTATCAACTCCGATCTGGTAAAACTGAGGCTCTTGATAAATAACACTCCTGTCAACTTAGTCTCAGCTCCCCTCATAACTAGCTCCGACTCCCTAGAGATATTTAATATCTCACGGGCTCTCGTCATTAACTCTCAGCTTAATAACATCAGAAGAATCTCTTAAGATGCGACCGTCTACCTCATATCTGTCTGTTCGTTCAATCTGTTTCTTTAATAAAATAAGTGTAGTCCAAGTCTGCTTCTGGGTTATAACTTCCAAATATAACGTACGTAGGTCTTCCCTTTGAATCAAAATAACCTAAGATATCCTGCATAACAATTAGTTTAGTGAAGGTAGCTAGCATTGCTTAGCATAAAACCGACAGAAACTAAGCTAATAACCTTGCAGAAGTGTGTCCGTATTATAACAATAAAAACAGGTTATATTACGCTACACAACCCTCCCTTTAGATGGTGTCGCTTGTATGAAGGAAAAAGTTTGCAGAGTCTTGAGTAGCAGTAAAAAAAACAAACAAAAAACATGTAATTAATAAATCAACAGAAAACGCTCCAGGGACGGAAATACCAACAGAAATTTTAACACAACCCTGGAGGATAAAAGAAAAACCAAAACCCCAAAACTTACCAGCCGGGGGAGGGACAAGACTAACATAAAATATCTAATAATTACCCCAAAATTAAAGGAACTCCACCAGAGAAAAAAAAAGACAGGATCAACCTCCCCCAGATCTGGAGAAAAAAAAAGAAAAAGCAAAAAAAAAGAAAAAGAAAAAAAAAAAGAAAAAGCAATATCTACAAGAAGCTGTGGCAGCCCATCAATAGGGGGCGCTAGGGCACCGCCCCACCAGTCTCACAGGAGGAGGAAGAAGAAGAACAAGAATAGAATCACAAAATAGTTTTAAAAAACATGAAAATTAAACTAAACGATCTATCACTATACATACTATCAGTACTGTGTATAATCTGCATTTAGGTGTAATTTTAAACTGTTATGTAACTGTTTTTTACTGGACCGAAAGGTCGTGTGATGTACTTCCTGTTTCTAAGGGGGAAAAAGGGGGCGCAAACAACAAAAAGAAAGCAAAACACGGACCCAAAACAATAGGGCCGTGACAGTACTAGAAACTAAAAACATTTTAAAAATTGAGAAGATTTAAAAATGCACACCCTTGCATAAAGTATCAACAATATATGAAAATGCTTAAAACTAAAACTAATTAAAGGCATACTCAGTAGCCAGGTAAACAATGTAGCTTTTAACGTTTTTTTAAAGCCTCTTAACAACGTTCTAATATACAGTAATATAACCATAAATATATTGTGGAGATTAAAAAAACCTGAAAGAAATCAATAAAGTAGTTGTCCCGCAGTTCTCTAAAAGCTTCAGCCAATCCTGTCGTTCGGTCCGAACGACAGGATTGGACAATCCAGCTGTCTGTCTGCCGCATTTCCTCACTGCTTGGATTGGCATTAATCTGCCCGGACACATTTTAGGGCAGAACATCCCGGAAGTGAAAGTGAAAGTAGAAGTAGGACAGAGAGCTGGCGGGTGATTCCATTTTAAGATAAAAATACCAGAGTCCCCCCAAAAAACACCTTTTCAGCTAGCAGAAAACTAAAGACGTTTGGAGGTGAAAAGAGGAAAAGCTGGGGGAACATTTCTACGGCTGGAGTTATACTCTGCTTTGTCGCCTTTGCAAACCGTGGTCCTATGTCCGCTGGAGGCTGGCCTATGGATTTTACCCAATGGGAGGGGTGAGTTCACCGAGACGTGTTTCTGTAAAATAGCTAGCGAGACCTCGTTTGTTTACCTGGCTACTGAGTATGGCTTTAAATTAAACCCAAAAACCAAAATGTGCTTGGATACATCAAAGGATTAAAATTATTTATTGTATTGTTAAGCAAAAGTAGTCGGTGAGCACAAAAACCATCAGCCACGTGTAGCAGATCGGGTGTGTTTCTGTGTGTGTTTAGGTCTGGTGAATGATTCCTTCTAACATTCCACATACTGTAGGTGAGTTTGTGTTTGGTTTCATGGTCAAGCAAGAGATGGTTCAGATATTTATGGTGTGTGTTGTTGATGATTGCTGCAGATGCTGTCACAGCTCTGTGTCTGTGTGTGTTGAAGGTGTTGTAGAGAACAGTAGGGACACATGACCAGTCCCTTCATAACACCTTCAATTAAAAGACAAGCTCCCTTGTTGCACCTGCAAAAAAAAAAACAAAAAAAACATGTGGTGCCACCACTGGGTGCATCACCCAAAGCAAGCAGAGACTCTAGAGCCTGGAAAAATGCTCAGCCTGGAATCACAGTCAGATCAGGAGAGACACTGTTGCTGAACAATGACAAAGCAGTGGTTAATTCTCTGGTAGAACAACTCTTTCTCAAAACCTGATGAGTTAGAACAATATATTAACTCTTTATAAACCTCAGCCATGTTGCATGAGACCATTAATCAAAATGACCAAAATAACCCTTTCCCATGCAGTGCAATACATTATATATATTTGAACTGTTGATATTAAATTACTGAGTGAGATGAATCATTATCATCTCTTTAAATTCATGTATTTTTATCAGAAGGTACAGTATATTTGCTGTGTGTGCGTGCGTGCGTGTGCATGCCTGTGTGTGCGTGTGTGTGTGCGTGTATGTAACTTAAGCCTGTAGTAAATTACATTTGAATCATGATTAAAAACTAGAAGTCTGTGGTGTACATATAGATTGCTTCACTGAAAATTTGATTTACAGAGTGAATGTAGTCTACTTTTATTTGAAAAAAAGTTTTGTGTTTATATTTTGTGTATCAGTGAGTTAACCAGCCCAGCATATCCCCATCTGGTTTAGGAGAAACACTGTGATTACCTGCGTGTGTGTGTGTGTGTGTGTGTGTGTTTGGGAATGAATAAGTGTGTATGTTTCAGCAGCCCAGCACTCCATCAGAACACCATGGGCTATTTGAAATGAGAATTTAGCAGCAGGGAAGCACACACACATGCACACACTCCTGATAGCCACTGTAATTAGTTAGACTCCACTGGAACTTGCCACAGGGAGAGAGGGGAACAGAAAGAGACAGGAATGTGAGTGTGGGGGTGGGGGTGGGTATGATGAGTGTGTGCCCCCACTTTGATGACTTAATGCAATAAAATAATTTCCAATGAAATATCTAATAAAATTTCTGATTTGTCCCCAGGATGCCATTTATTAAGTATCCATCTGCTGATGCTGCGTTGCCACCTCTGTCACCGCGTCATGTTTCAATCATGAACCCATGCAAGGTCTCCATGTTCCCCTTAAAATTAAAAGCAGAACATGCAGAATTTTATTTTTTAGAAAGGAAGCTGATGTACTCATGAAAAAAAAGATCTACTTTTGTCTGAATCAGGTCATAAATTTGTGAATTTGTAGTGTTTCTTGTCCGTTGGTTTGTTATCACACAGGGAAAACTACAAACAAGACAAAATGATTCACTACAAACCAGGTGAGAATGTCTGGTCTGCTGATTGGTTGGATTTTCTGGGGGCAAGGCTACCAGAAGTAAATACAGGAATAAGGTGCTATGTTCTGATCCTGAGCTAGTCCACCAGTCAATTTAACCTCCTGTCTCTGAGATGGTTATTTGAACTCTTTAGTGTTTTTGTGAGTCAGGATTGATGAATCTAGTCATCTATTCAAATAACAGTGAGGTAAATTATTTTGTAGATCGTCCATATGAACCCTCGACTGGTTTTCAACTGGTTAGGAGCCACTCTGTTTAGCTGTGTTTCTCATTCCACAGTCTTAAGTGTGGGGGTTTTCTTTCAGTTCAAAGAAAATGATCCATATGCGGTGAATTTCTAGAGTGAATGCAAGGAATTTCAGTTCAATATACAAAACTTTTTTGTTTGACAGTCATTTATTTCTTTATTTTTCATAAGTGCTTGGAGGAGGGTCACTCAAATGCAAACCTAAAAGGGACAAAAATACATTTTTCAATGAGTCAAGGGTCTGGGGGAGTGGGGTAGCAGTAGCTAGAGGCAAGCATGCAGTTCTTGCACCATACCATACCGGGTCAGTACTGCAAATGACTTAGTGTAAGCATGCATCTATTTTAGAGTGAGACATATCTGTATCTGAGTGTATACAAACACTCCTGTACAGCTCAACCACACACACACCCAGCCCTCTCTCTCCAAGGCTGATAAGTGCCCCTGTCTAACATCACAATAAACAGTAGAACCCTGTCCTGCCAAGGCTGCTCACAGAAACAACTGTCAGTCCGGCGTTCCCTTTCCGGAGGACACAAATACTCTCACACAGACACACATCCAAACACATACTGTCTCACTTCTCAGTTGCAAACCACAGACCCAACAAACACACACACTTTGGAATAGAACAACTTTTGTTGGGCCTCAGTGTTGCTATGGTTACAAGGTCAAGTGCTCCAAGTATTCTAGGGGAACATTGTTAGATTTTTAATGGCCAAGTGGAAGAAAATGACAAACACAGTTTGCAGATGACTGGACATGGCACTTTATGTTTACTGTTGTTTGATGCAACTGGCAAATAGCATAATCATTGTGGGCAAGCTACAGCTTATTATTTTTAAAACTTCTTTTATTTCATAAAGAATAGTTCATGTTTTGTCTCATCAACCTAATTATTTTAACTGATTATTTACATTGTGAGATTGGTGAGAAGAACTGATAAAGCAACAACAAAGAAGGAGTTTAGAAGGGAAAGAAAAAATAAAAAGATGAACAATATATTTCCCCACTCTAGGCAAGTCTATTAACAACTGGAGGGTTAAGGTTTTATAAGCTATTGATGCTTGTTTAGAAAGAATACATTAAAATACAAAAGGTCAACTTCGTACAATACAGTAATAACAATAATGATAAAAGGTCACTAACCATAATAACGGTAATCCCTACAGTTATTTTGTCTAGTATTAAAAGTTAGCATGAAAACTAAATAAATAGTTAAAAAGGAATCAACTGAAGGAAGACTCAGTTTTAAAGGTGAGTATAAGTCATAGCCCTGGTACCAGCAGGCAGGCCCGATGAGTCTTAAGCCACCACTAATGACCAGAGAGAAACCAGGACTCCACACTGCAGGTCACTTCTCTGCCTTGAAGCAATGCCACAAACAAATGCTTTTAAATGCAGTAAAAGCTGCAGTGCATTGTGGTTCCCACCTTCAAATTCCTCCAATCACCTCAAAGCTCCTTCCAAAGCCACGCCCCCATAACCTGTGAATGATCACCTTCTCTTAACTGAGGGAGGACAGTGCTGCTGACCTGTTTCAGTGATTTAAATCCCAAAGTTGGAAGCTGCTGCTACTGCACATGGTACTGGTTCCTGTCTATTCAGCAGCGTTCTGCTGTAGAACCCAGTACGTAGTGCACCATCAGAGTGCACACAGATGCATGTGATGCACATGATGGCTGACAGGTAGAACAATCATTGATTTTGTGCTGAACACTGGATTAGCTGACTGTTATTTGCATGTTGTGCGCTGACTTTTGCCATATACCGGTATATAAGTAAATAAGTAGCACTATAGACCATATTAAATTGTGATAATTATGAGATGCTATGTCACATGATTGGATTTTTTCATCAAGGTGGTAAAAGGGCTTCAATAAATAAATGTAATTCGTTTTTTATTTAATTTTTCCCCCCAGTTCAGTGTGAGCCAAGTCGTTAAAATCCATGAACTGATTGTTATGAAAAAGGTGTAAAAACTGTGCGATCCTTTTCTCTTCCCCTGTGCAGTAATAAACTTCTGTCTTCTTAAGAAGAAAATCTGAATTGTGCCAAATAGCAGTATATTCACAAGGAGGAAAAATAGCATTATAGCATTTCTCAAAGGCAAACAACAGGAGACCGGTACAGATCCAGACTAAACGGCAAGTTGATCCAGACCCAGTCGCCCAGTCATTTTTGGAATGCATGATAAGTGCAATGTAATACATGTTTACTGTGTTCTATTCTTATCAATAAATTGTTTATTTTGTAAAATGTAAAATATTTGAGGTTTTTTTTTGGTAATCCTGTAATAATCTGTCAATGGCCTGGGATTAAGATGTAACTGTGGCAAAGCTGACGGTGCTGCAGACGTGAGAGAGTGAGAAAATAAAAAAGTGGAGCTACTCGTGGGATAAAAAAAGGTTTGAAAGCTCTGTCTGTGCATTTTTATACAGCAATTTGCCTCAAGCTTTGGAAGGAAAATAATTCCTGTTCTGATTATGTTTATACATGTTGCACTTTTTCATTCAAATTATAGAGAACGTACTATACTTCATCTGTGATGAACTCACCTGTCTTACAGTTGATTCACAAGATTGAATGTGCAGTCAAATATATTCCTTGTGAAGAAATTAAACAACAATGGTGCAATATTATCATAATCTAATCTAGAAGATTACATCTCTAAATATTAATGAAAAAGGCAAAACTAGATAGATCCTAGTTATTATTATACTTATACTTATTATTCCTCATACCGTGGTCGATTCAGAAAGCATTACACATGTGATGATGTCAGTTCAAGCCATATACTAGCTCATTTTGTGTTCGGTTTGAATTTTTGAGCCTGTTGTTTTTTTAAACGGTGCTGGAAATCTCTGAAGGCCATGCAAATGCCCGGTATGCCGACGGCCAGTACAGCGGTGCCTGTACGCTGTTGCTCAGTGCAGAAACTGTTTCAAAATGTGTCTCTAGATGCAGTGTTATCACTGTTATCTTTGAATGTGAACATCAAAGCACTAGGTGATTTAAAAACAGTAAATGGACAGTATGAGTTTAGAATCTGAAAACATTCAATATCCTCAATGTTCAAATCAGCTTGCATATTTTCAGAGTCAAACTCAGGCTGGAACATGTAGGTTAAACTGGTAGCAACTCTCCATCTATCTGATATTAGTTTTCCTCATCTGAGTTGAATTCCAGGGGAGAAAATTCTGACCAACTAGCAAATTACAGATGCTTCATCTGACTCTGCCATAGTTTTAATGCATACAGTAAAACCAGCAAAAGTTATTTGTTTACTACAATGGCATAGATTTGCTCTTGACATTGGTGGGGACCAAGACGAGACACGCAGCCCAAAGTTAGCATCACTGGGAAAATGTCCGATGGCCAGTCCTCATCCAGACTCAGGGCAGGTGCCATTGACGTAAGTGGCTCGGTGCGGGCCATGAGGGGCTCATGTCAGTCGATCTAGACACGTATGCCTCCTTACCCTGGACACAGGTCCATCCGCAGACTCCTTGCACGGCTGTATAGCACCTGGTCTGCTTGGCTGCACGTACAGTATTATAGGTGGGAACAATTCAGTGATTGCTGGGTATGGGTGGGGACACGTCACCTCCGTCCATGCGAAATCTACACCCATGGTTTACTATAGTTTCCTCTTTTCTTTGTATAGATGAGTCTCTGTCACGACGTAAATGACTGGATGGCTCAGACTGGAAACACTATTTGAATTTTTTGCCCTGCTGTTTAAAAACATTGTATTTTCTTAAAATGCAGCCATGGAAATACAAGCATACTTTTTCAGTGGAACTTTTAGTACTTTTTACTTGTCATTAACAGAAAATTTACCTCTGGCCAGTGACTTTAAAGAAAAATGATCCTAAACCAAATGCCACAGGGAGCAGGTGTCTTTCACTGAGTGAGATAGGTGCCACCTCCCTAAACAAATCACTAGTCCATCACAGGGTCACATAACGACAAACAACCATCAGCACACACACTCACAACCAGTATCAATTAAGAGAAGCCAATTAACCTATCATGCTTGTTTTTAGTCTGAGAGAAGAAACCAGAATACCCAGAAAAAACTCACACATGCAAACTCCACGTTTTTAACCTGATGATACCCTGCTCATAGGAATGGAATGGACAGACAGTTGGATGAAAAGAAAGATGTATGACTAACACTAAAAATTAGCTCTGACCACAGTCTCTTGTCAACATAAAGACATGAGAAAAATCCATATATGAGCAGCCTACAGTATGCAGGTCTGTAGACCTGTCTCTGCTAATCTCCGAGGTGAAGAGGGAAAAAAAACAGTACACGAAAGCGACCTTGAACCAGACGAGGGGATGCAGTTGAGCTGCGCATCAATAATTTAGGAGTAAGTTGACACATAAAAAAAAAAAAACAGAGTGAGAGCGAGAGAGGAAAAAAATGAGAAGAAGACAATGCCCAGTGATTCTAGAGTAATTTAAAATTCATGCATGCATCATTGCTGCCATGAATATTCATTAAGAGATGAATATTTAAGTATAACTCCAGTGGAGAAATTAGGTTTATCTTTTTACACTTATCAATAATTTGCGGGCCAGGTGAGTCTCATTGGACACTGAATAAATCATCTCTGCACACTTACAAAAAAGTTAGGCTGTGAAAATCAAGAGAAACAGTGGAAAACAAGTTAAGTATGTTCACTGTTCGTAGCTGGCTCTTCACAAAAAGAGTTGTCAGCAGTTTGTTACCTACAGTAAAGCTAAAATGGCCTGACGGTTAATGTATTACAAAATATACATTCATGAGAAGGAAGCCTGGTTCGGGAACATCAGGGTCTCATCTCTGCTTTTCACAGAGAACATGGTTCTGCTGGTGTCTTTATACCAGGCCACTTCATTCATTCTTTGGGCCAGTTTGCCAAGTGTGAAGCTGCTGAGATGAGAGTCAGCTCCCCCAAATCTGAGGTTATGATTCTCAACCAGAAAAAGATAGAATTGTCCTTTGGGTTAAGAGAAAGTCCTGGCTTTCAGTGGACTGGAAGAATCTTGATGTGTTATGATGGTAGAATGGGGTTATACTGTAGATGGACAGACAGGTCAGGACAGCAAACACAGGGCTCTGTCCTGGGTGCTCATTTATAAAACTTTGCATAGAATCCTTACTAAAACTTGCTTAAGCTCAGCTAAAATTTTTCAGGTACGCAAATTCCATTTCCGATTTATAAAACCCTGCGGACGCACAGATCCATGCAATTCTGCTTTATAAATTGCTCTCATACCTAGAACTGTACTCAGCTGTTTTTGGGTCAGAACCCTCCTCCTACACACCCACATTCTGCCACATACGGTCAATGCAAAGGACCTCATGAATAATTGCATATGCATACGCCGGTGGGTTTCTGGCTTTTAAAGTAAATCGTGACAACGGAGAGGTTTAGAAAACGTGATTTCACAGAGGCACAAACTCGAGGTGCTTGTGGTGAAGTGGATGGACGGAAAAATGTTTTATTTGGTGGTGAAATGTGATGAATTACGAACACGGAAGTGCTCCGAGAGACGTCTCCCTGCAGCGCTGCTGTCAGTCTGACAGAGAGATGGTGTAGGATCTAAGATCTAAGAGAAACGTTTATTGACAACATTTAATTTAATCCAAAGGGGAAGACACGTCATGCTGTTCATCCTATTAAAGAGTCAACCTGTTGGATCAATCGCTGGTTGAAACCTGAGAACGGCCGGTGACACCGGGTTTTACTGGTTCCGATGGTTCTGTTGATCTAATACTGGACCCAGTTGATCCATAGGATGCTCTAATGAATCTATCAGCTGATCGATCGTCCAGTCATTGTCTAGAAATCTTTAAAAACTCTCTCCCATTCATCCGGAGTCTGCCTGCTGGCTGAGCTGCGCAGTGCATCCAGCGCATTACGCACAAGTGTCCCTGCAGGATTCATAAGTCTCAGAAATCACAATTAATGCACCAATAAGTGCAGCTGTTATATAATCTGAAGACGACTGGATGAACATAATGGGATATTATTCTAAAAAGCGACATATTTTCATTCAAAATTTAATTTGTATTCTTTTTAGAGACGGGATTGTTGGTTCTGTGTGCGCGAGGGTCTACAAGTCTTTAATTGCGTCATAAATTCAACATTTTTCATCTCACCAGTTTCTCTGACTGGTTTCACGTCTCCATCATGTGCTTACGCAAGGTCTATAGTTTGCTTAGAGTTGTGCACATTTTCCCGTTACGTTTTCTTTTATAAATCCCAAATTTTGCGTAAAAATTGACCCACGCAACTTTTTGGCCCATTTTGTGCGTAAGCAAGTTTTATAAATGAGCACCCTGGCCTGTTGTGGTGAAGAGAAAGCTGAGCCAAAAAGCAAAGCTCTCAGTTTCCTGGTCCTTCACCTATTGTCATGGGATTTTCAACATAATCTGGTGCAGGTATAAATAAGGGTATTCAAATAAAAACCAGGAAGAGCCAGATGACACTCCATGGAGACTCCATGGGCTGGTGGGGGAGATGCACCGATTTGTGGTGGATTTTATTATACAACGACAGCTTGTCACGGGGCACATAGAACAAGACTTTAAAGGCAGAGAGCTAAGTAAATGTTTAAACTGTGCATATACAATCGTTTTGCATGTCATTCAAGGCTTTACACAACCTCACCCCCTCTTACATTTCTGAACTCAACTCATCCAAATCTCCATACCCTCTCGAGTTCTCCGTTCCTCTGCTTCTGTAAATCTACATGTTCCTCCCGCTCAACTTACCACCATGGGGAAACGAGCATTCAGCAGATCTGCCCCTTCCTTGTAGAACTCTCTCCCTGCTGACCTGAGAAACACCACATCTCTCCAGCTTTTTAAATCCAGGCTGAAAACACACTTATTTTAAACTGCCTACTCTGTGTAATGATTGCTGTGATTTATGGTTGTTTTATCCTGGTTAATGATTTTTTGATGGTTGAATTTGTCATTTTTCTGTCTTGTGTTTTTACTGTGCACCTTATTATTGATGGCTGTTTTATTCTGATTGTTTTATGCTGGTTGTTTAAATTGTGGTTTTATTTGTTGATGTTTTTTACTGTGGATTTTAATTGTACGGTGACCTTGGGTGTTTTGAAAGGCGCCTGAAATAAAATGTATTATTATTATTATTATTATTATTATTACGGTATTATATATATGTGATCTAAACTGGCCCTTAATGTATTTTCTTTGAAAGCTTAAAAAAACCTTTGACTTACATTAAAACAGCAGAAAAACCACACAGAGAAAGCCAGCCTTTATATAGGAGACCCAGGTTCAAATCCTGGCATGGCCATCTATCATTAGATGGTTAAAAGTTATTGTTTAGGAGCGCGTGCAGGCCTATGCACACACACAGTCATGCAAAAATAAAATAAAAACTCAGCATATGGCTGGTGGGCCAGAAATATGCGGGTTGTGGGCCGGATCTGGACCACGTTCCATTTATTAACTACCCCCGAGATAAGGTGAGGAGCTAAGTCATCTGTGGGGAGCACAAATTAGAGCTGCTGCTCCTCTGCATCCAAAGAAGTCATCTGAGGTGGTTCAGACAGCTGATTAGGATGACTACCAATTGCCTCTTGATTACTTCAATACAATTCCAGAAAAAAATTAAGAAAAGTACAAGACAGAAAAAGTTGTATGTAAAAACGGAAAAGTCACCTGTCGTGATTTAAGGGATGGAGCAACCCTTGAGTTATTCTCTCGCAGTGTATCTAAAAAGGGTTGAGACAAGAACTTGCAACCTAGTAATCCAAAAAAATTAACAAATGGCAACTGAAGGTCTGTTTCTGGCTTCTTGAAGATGTTTAACCTAATCTGAAGGCTTTCTTCAGTTCTGGACCCGGCTTGGAATTTGCAGGTTTACAAGTTGTTTTGTCAAGTCCCAAACAAACATGCTGGGTATAAATTGGCCTCTGACTCAAGCATCTCCAGTTTTAAAGAACTACTCAGTGATTAATTACATAAGGTTTTAACAACATAAACAATGGATCCGGTGGTAGATGGGACCAGAAGCCACCCCCAGAACCACCCCAGGGAGCCCCCGCAGAGGCTCCAGTGGGCCCGATGTGTGTGTGTGTGTGTGTGTGTGTGTATGTGTGTGTGTGTGTGTGTTGTGTCCTTTGTCAAGACACTTTACCCACCTTGCCTACTGGTGGTAGTCAGAGGGACATGTCGGTGCATGGCATCTCCACCTCTGTCACTGTGCCTCAGGGCAGTTGAGACTACAATGTAGCTGATCACCACCAGTGTGTGAATGTGTGAGAGCTAATGTGTTGTAAGCACACAGTTCTTGCACCATACCATGTTAATGTAAGCATACGAGACACGGGCATGAGTTTTTATCTCATTCTGTTGACAAGGAAAAAAGTCAACTCATGCAGCTCAATGGCAGAGTCTGGAACACTGTCCCTAAGCAATGTCTCTACAAAAACAAGAGCGGTGCAGTCTCCAAACTCATGCTGGCTAGTCATCTGAAGTTGGATGTAATTCAGTTTATTATCCAGGGAACATTGGAGGACAGGATGAAAGCACTGGCCAACTAGAACTGCTTCAAGTCTAGCATGGATTTCTGCTTGAAATCAGGTGGTGAAATCATGCTTTGAGGACCGGAGGCCTGGTCTCCACAGCAACCCAATGATGCGTAGTGTCTGCAGCATGGTGTCATTTAGGGAGTTTTCTCCTGTTTGTGGAATAGCAGTAAGTTCTGGCATGAATGCACATGAATATTCACTATGAAGTCCATATGTGGGATCGCACTGATCAACAAGGTAGGCAAGATAGCTCAATAAAGCACGAGGGATCTCGAGTGGCTGTTGTACAACTATAGCCCCACTATCTTTCAATGTATATCCAGGTATGAGATTCTGGTCATATTGAGTAGGCCTACCTCTGAGTGGTCATTTGATATTGATGGAATACATGTGTAATTTACAAGGACAGTGGCAAAAAACAATCATAAATTGAGCAAACAGCTCATACATTTCAATTATGAGTTTGTTTTTTCTTATTATGCTGCAGGATGTTAGTGACCTGTGGGTGCAAAACCTTCTGCACCACTTTTAGGCTACAAAGACATCCTCCAAATCATAGTAATGTAGATGTGTAAATATATTAAAGCTTTACATTAACAAATAACAGTCACACTGACAACTGTTTAGATTCTGAACCAATACTTTAATTATTGGGAGGAAAAAAATATCTGCCATACTAGAGAAAGAAAGGAAATGCCTCTCAGCGTACTCATGTCCCTGGAAACAAAGTGTCAAGGGTTTCAGTGGTATAAAGGAAAACCTTTGGGTGCCAGCAACAACTTTTTCTGTGACCAAGTCACATAATCAAGTTCATCTTACCTTGAAGAGGTAATGTCTCTGCTCTTCAGACATCACCAAGTGATGGCTGTCTGTCACCATAGCGTCTATGTCCATCAGCCAATCCCACAGCTCCTGGTACTCTGCCTCAAATTCCTGCAGACTGAAAAACAGCAAACAAGTTCACTTATTTACTTATTCATATACTTTTGGTAAATACAGTTTTTTATTTTTTAATACTGCTGACAAATATAATGTTGTCCAATCCATCTGTTATGCTTATCTACTTGATGTTGTTCAGGGTCACAGACAGCTGGTGCTGATCTCCAGTAGTCAATAAGGAAGAGGAGGTTACGCATGGACAGGTTTCTAGTCCAACACACAGACAAGCTACCTACATACAGATACTCACATCTAGGGTCAGTTTAGAATCTAGTCTATCAAGCATGTCTTTAGACTGTAGGAGGAAACCAGAGAACCTGGGAAAAAATAATTAATACCGTATTGACCTGAATATAAGACCAGGTTTCTTTTTTCTTGAAAATAATGTAAAAATGTGGGGTTGTGTTATTATCGGGGTCTAGTTGTTTGGGGTCATTACAAAATCACAACAGCCGAGGGTACAGACTTTTTGTAAAGGTGGCAGCAAAGGGAAGTGCAGCTCAGATCACCACCGGTCCCGGTGCAGCCTGACCCAAAGTTACACTGCGGATTAAAATGCATAATAATCAGTCCAGACAGGTCCACTTCCAGACTCAGGGCAGGTGTTTTCAGCGTGAGCAGCTCAGCATGGACTTCTGCCCAGGTGAAGGGCTCGAGTCGGGTCATCAAAACACGCCTCTTTCCCATAGACACAGGTCCTCGCACAGTTACACAGCACCATGGTCTGCTGGCCTGCCGCTGCACGTATTATTGGTGGGGATGCAGTGCTGTTTCTGTACCCTTAGATCAAGTTATTAGTGGGGACACGTCACCTCCGTCCACGCTAAATCTACACCCAAGACCTTCACTAGTCTCACATGTCTTTATTTGTGGGGGTTGACTTATGACACCTATATCTTATATTTGGTTCAATACACACACACACACACACACACACACACACACAAACGTATGCATACATATATATATATATATACATACATATATACATATATATATACATATATATATATATATATACATATATATATATACACATATATCTGTGTGTGTATATAAAAGTATAACACATACACCATCATCACATTCCTCTTTCCGCTCCACACCTTCCACATACACCTCATCATCCTCCTTGATGCAGAATCACATCAAATATTTATACTCCTGGAAAAAGGGCCAGTTCTCACACACACATTACTGTCAGCTGTTTTGTTAAGGTGTGTGTGTGTGTGTGTTTATTATTTATATATTCTCTGGTTTTCAGTCTCAGAAGGGATCGACAACATGTTTCTCCACATTAGCAGTGAAATTGTTTAGAATTCTCGTCGCCACAACAGACACTTTAACAGCTCTGTCAGGCCCAAAGATTTTCTTCAACACACACACACACACACACACACACACACACACACACACACACACACACACACACACACACACACACACACACACACACACACACACACACACACACACACACACACACACACACACACACACACACACACACCCCCCAAAGAAAGAAACACCAGTTTCATTCCAAAAAGGGGTCTGAATTAAGGCTACTGGACTTATTTGGTTCTGTGAAAACATTTCACTTCTCATCCGAGGAGCTTTGTCAATTCTGTCTTTAGTAAGGAGAGAGGATCTTATAAACTGTGGTTATCATTTGTCTGTGATGATGATAAAATACAAATATGCAAAAAGCAGATTAATTAATTGATTAATTAATTAATTAGATAATTAATTAATTAATAATTAATTAAATAGAGAAATGTGTTTACTTGAGTGTAGGACCAAATCAAAATGTTCACATTTTACCCACATTTAGATTTTTCACTAGTAGTGTTAATAAAGAGAAGACACGCAATGTTTTCTTTCTTTTCCTTCATATGTCTCTCTTTATTTGATCTGTTTGAGCTGATTATGACCATGTGACACCATAAGCGCTCTGATGGAATGGCATCTTAAATAAAGAGGTTGTAATAAGTGGAAAAATGTTTTCCTCCACTACTTTTCACTCATTACTCTTCCGTTTTTCCTAATCTGGTTGAGTGGGTTAATTTCTACTAACACTTCCATCTTCTAACATCTTTCCTCATGCTCCTCCCACACTTCCCCTTTTTGTGTTTCCAACTACTTCCTCCCTCTTTGCACATTTTATCTTTCTAACTGCAAGTGATTCTTAATAAAATAAGAGCTAAACAGAAAAAAAGTCAACCAAAGGAAACGAGTGTACTTCCTTCCCCTGAGGCGGCATTTCTCATTATGCAGCGAGCAGAGCAGCCTTTTACTGACTCAGACAGATGAAGCAGATACAACACTCGCACAGATTGTTTTCTCTTGTCATTTGTTGTTGTTCCCTCCCTTCCATTCATCCGTTTTCATCGTGTTCTTGCACTAATGTTAACTAAATGCTTTGTAAAACAGAATCTCTCATGGGGTTGAAGATGAGAAAACAGACATATCTGAGAGGAGGGAGCGACATGGTGCCACAGCGGGGCTGTGTTCGATGCTAGGATGGTTATAGACTGTTTGAAGTGTCAAGTTCACTTTATGTCATGTGGTGCTGACAGAGTGTGTAGGAGTGTTATCAAGAGCTATTCTGACACTCAGCCACCTGAGGAAATTTGAATTCTAGAAATCTATTATTCATGTCTACCTTGGCATAACTCCAGTCATAACTGGTTATAATAAAATGTAGTGGGGTATCATGTACATCCTGGAAATCTGAATGCTTACTAATACATAGACTATATACATTTTTTTTAAAGATAAATAATAATAACGGATTGGATTTATATAGCGCCTTTCTAGACACCCAAAGCGCTTTGACAGAAGCTCCATTATTCTTTCACGCACACATTCACACCGGTGGTGGTAAACTACGACAGACGTCTGTAGTCACAGCTGACCTGGGGAAGTCTGACAGAAGCGAGGCTGCCATTCTGCACCATTGGCCCTTCTGACCACCACCAACATTCACACACAGTCACACAGGCAAGGTGGGTGAAGTGTCTTGCCCAAGGACACAATGACAATCTAACCCAGCTGGAGCTGGGGATTGAACCGGTGACCCTCTGGTTACCAGACTGGCCACTCCACCAACTGAGCTAAACGCTGCCCCTAGATAGTAAATAGTAAAGATAGTAAATATAAATTCTTCAAAATGTCAGTATTCACATAAAAATTCTATATCAACTATTTTTTGTGGGTTATACAATTTCAGTAATTTTCACGATATAAAGTTTAAATGTTCCAGTTTCTGAGCTAGAATCTGTTTTAACACATTTTAGATCACAGGACCACTAGGGCACTACGAAATCTCTTCTATATTTGCCCAAGTTCCTTTTTTATCATGGGCATCATGGGATTTTTCATTTTTCATTCAACAAGTTCTTTAATATATGATGCATTAATAAAACTTTAGCAATCCAAGATAAAGATATCCAAAATTTTATGAAAATAAACAAAAATACAGCAAATCAAGTGTTCCAGTTCAACTGAACATTCAATTCATATGAAGATGGTGAAAAATCTCCCGGAATCTTGACCGGAAAAGGGTGGCTTGCCAACTCCGGGTCAGGAGAGTGAGTTTAAGTATCTCTGGGTCTTGTTCACGAGTGAGGGAAGGAGGGAGATCGACAGGCGGAGCATCTGCAGTGATGCGAAAGCTGAACCGATCAGTTGTGGTGAAGAGGAAGCTGAGCCAGAAAGCAAGGCTCTCGATTTACCAGTCGATCAACGTCCCAATACTCACCTATGTTCAGTGTTGCCACAGTTACTTTGTAAAAGTAATACGACTACTGATTACTGATTGCTCCTTTAAAAAGAAACTTAGTTACTTTACTGATTACTTGATTTTAAAAGTAACTAAGTTAAATTACTAGTTACTTTTTTAGTTACTTTGTTAGTAACATTCAGCTGCTGATGACTCCTCCTCCACCTCAACATAAAAATGACCTCCAGTTTGACTAGAACTCACTTTATTAGAAGTGAATTTTAACAGGAAGTCAACAAAATGAATCTCCTGACATTAAAGTTGAACTTCAAACAAACTATTTTCCTGAAAAAAAAAATACTTGTTTTTATGAAATATAAATTAAAGAGTCTTTCTTGACCTGACATTTAACACTTTTATGGCTAAACTACTTTTTATAAAATAACTTGTTTATTACTGTAACTACTCAATTCATTTGAACATGTTTTATGAACATTTGAACATTTTAATGAACATTAGAATAAACCTTAATGTTTTCATCTTTATCTGACACAAACTCTAAGTACTGAGTGTATTTATTCCAACTAAAAAACGATCATCTCTCTCCTCCATTGTTTCTGTTTGTGTTGCTGCAGCTTGGTTTTTACAGTATGAAATTCATGTTAACCCTAACCCTACCTGACCCCCTTTTTCAAAATATACTTTTTGGAAAAAGTTTTTATTCTCGTAAATCGGGAATGTCCAACCTTTTTCACCTCACGAGGTATTTTTATATTGAGCATGTCCACGCAATTTACCCGCTTTGTGAATTAGGTTTTTTTTTTTTGTTAGGTTTTTTTTTAATGTTTGTTTGTTTTTTGGGGGGGTGCTATTGTTTTGCCATTGAGTAAATGCTCTGGAACTCTCTTCCACTCTCACTGAGGTCTGTGGACTCATTTAAGAGAAGTTAAAGACTCATCTGTTTAAATCTGTCTTTAAGTCTGTTTTTATTTGTGTCTTGATCTTTATTTTATTTTTACTAATTTTTTCAGATCTGTTTATGTTTTGACTATGTTCTCATGTTAAGCGCTTTGTGATTTATATTTTGAGAGGCGCTCTATGAAAAAAGTTTCATTACTTACTTACTTGAAGGGCACTCGTTAATGAGAGCATTATAACTCTGCGTCTCGTCGTAGACAGAATTGAATGAGGGCTGCTTAAGTGTCCTTTCTGAAGTGGAAGCTGGCCTGACTGCAGTGATTTTATCCCTCTTTGTTGTCATTAGCATGTTTCCCATTCGTTTCTGTAGCTTCTGGTTATGATTTTAGCCCCGCCTCTTCCGGGCAAAAATTGCCTCTTACAAAGTAGAATGAACCTCTCATTCACAATACTATAAGCTCATACACACACACACACAGTATATATGACCTCTCATTCTTACTAGTATATTTACACACAGACACATGTATGATCTCTCATCCATTCTAGTATTATTTACACTGACTATAAACACAACTAAATAGTTATACAACAACAAAAAAAGATACCAAAAGATAAGTATAAGTAAGTTATTTAATAGAAAAAGTGAAACAAACAAAAAAAGAGAAGAAGGAGAGAAGTATAAAGAAAAGAAAAAGATGAGGAAATGGAAGATGTGAAGGGAAGTAAGTGGAGATGGTAGGAAAGAAAGAGGACAATCGAGGAGAATGAAGTGATAGAACGAAAGGTTGAATGAGTAATATTGGCAGCTATCACCTTTCAGTCAAAGTATCTGCTGGATTTATGAGGTGATTCTGTGACACTCTTCTTGTCTAATGGATTCATCCTACAGAGACATAAAGACCAAACTTTTGATGAATGGCAGCACAGCGTCCAACGGCATTATTCACACATTCATTCACCCTTTTATCCTGACATGTACCCAACACAAACACAGCACACTTGACACTGACTCTTAAGTCATTCACTTAATTACTGTTTCATGTTATTTCTATGCAGAAAGTTCAGAAACAAAACCTGTGAGCTTGAAGGTCACACTGAGCATTTGTGTCATGTGATTTGTGAACATGCACAGAAAAATCTCATGTCTAAATGTGTACGTCTTTGAAAAAGTCACATAATTACTTTAAAGTCAAAGAAAAAGATTGTGAAAACCTGTACAATAAATGTGAACTTGGTATCTAAAGTTTTCACCTGCAGAATCTGATACACAAACATGTTCTGAATCTAAAGTCACAGGGAAAAAAATCAGCTACAAATGTGCAATAACATTTACATAAATAGAATAATTCATTGACCATATGGTATTGTTTTTTTATTTGTGTCTATTTTCCCAGTAGAACTACAACTCAGCCATTACAGCTAGTTGAATCTGCTGCAGCACAGCACAACCTTAATCCTGGGCATGCACACTCTCCTCTACATGTGTGATTTTGTTACATTTCTTGTGAGTTGTTTGTAACTAAAGTCAGCTGTAGTTGGGGGCATTTGAACGGCAGTCGACATTGTTTCAAGCAGTCCCTCTGGTTCTCTGTCAGTCTGTCGGGAGGACATGTTTCTGCTATACTTCTACCAGTTCATACTGTACAGTAGGTAGTGCACATCAGCACTTCCGGTCTGCTAAACAAGGAGAAGAAGTGTGTCACACTAAGATGCCTGCAGGATTTGCCAACGGTTACAATCAGCAATGTTCATCACATTGTATATTCAGCAAGTCCAGCACTGAGAAGTAAAATGGAGAAAGGATTCAAGTTGTATGAATCAATTTACATTGACAACAAAAAAGGTAAAACACTTTTGGTTCAACTCTCTACAGTATTATGCTGCTTTCAGATGAAGGTATCGTCACTGCACGCTGCCCTGAAGTTGAAATATTTGTAACTAGAGTGCAGGATGACAAATTTGGTGATGAACTGTACGACACTCAACTTGAGACAGCACATCACCGCCCTGCTGCTGAGCAACAAACACATATGAATGGCTTTAGATGTGGTGTGACTTTTTCATCTGGGCTTTCTCACTGACCTGATGTCTAAATTAAATGAGCTCAATGATCAGTTCTGTCCATGTGGAGAAAGTAGCTGCAGAATCTGACCAATGTTTTCAGGAAATTCTTATCAGTCCAATTTATTGCAAATAGACATTGAAACTGAGTCCACCAAGATTCCTCGCCCTCACCTCCTTCATCATGAAGACCCTAGATAAACTGGTCCTCACTCTCATCAGACCCTTGGTAAGTTAATACAGTTTGCCTACCAGCCTTGTGTTGGTGTGGACGATGCCCTCTTCTACGTGCTACAGAAGGCAAAAGTGCACCTGTAGAGCATCTGAGATGATTATGTACTTCAAAAGCCTTCAACACCATCCAGCCAGGCTGCTTGGAGAGGAGATGTGGACCATAAAGCTGGAGTCAGGACTAATCTCCAGGGTGATGGACTACCTGACACACAGACCACAGAATGTCTACCTGAAGAACTGAGTCTCTGGGAGGATCTTCAGCAGCACTGGAGCTCTTGAGGACCAGTCCTGTCCCTGTTCCTGTTCTCTCTCCACACATCTGACTTCCAGCACAACTTGGAGAGCTGCTTTTTTAGAAATTTTCTGATGACTCAGCTATTGTCAGATGTTTTGAAGGAAGTTGTTAAAAAGTACAGGAGTACCATCCGGGAGATGGTTATGGACTTCAGAAAGAGAAGGTCCAAACCAGTTCCTGTAGCTATCTGTGGAAATTATGCCTGGGAGTACAGCTGGAAAGTAAGCTTGGCTGGACCACTCACATGGAGACACTGCACGGAAATTTTTAAATAGACAGCCGAGATCTTTCAAAAGTTTCAGATCTCTATTGTGCTCCTTCTACCAGACTGTGGTGACCAGTATCTTGTTGTGTCCTGTGGGGGAGGGAGCCCACATAGCAGATAAGAACAGGATTAATAAACTGATCAGAAAGGCTGGTTCCACATGAGAACTACTGTACACAGTTCAGCAGGTAGTAGAGGAGAGAATCAGTTCAAACTGAACTCAATTCTCAGTAAGACCACCCACCCACTACACCCTATGGGAGATCTACGGAGAAGCCAGAGGCTGATCCCCCCAAGGTGCAGGACAGCCAGTTACAGGAACTCATTCCTGCCAGCAGCCATTAGACTGTTTAACAAAAAATTTTAAAATATCACAAGACTGGGACATTTTCTGTCCATCCATCCATCCATCCATTATGCCCATTGCATAATCTGGCCTTACCTAACAGAGTGCATGTGAGGATAATGGCACTGTGAAGTGGCACTGAAATGCACTAGGACCGCAACTTCAGTGGACTTGTGGGGAGAAAGGTTTCACCTCCAGTGCAGTGAAAGTGAAGGGATGTTTTGACTTCAAATCTTTCTGTGAAGTTACCTTTTCACAAATTAAAATAATGTAATAAAAGCATGGTACAGGACTCACTGAAACACCTTTCTGACTGTGTGAGACTGGGTATGTCCAACCATGAGTCCACCTGCAGAGCTCTAGCTGATGATGTGCAGTCACAGCATCACTTTGATTAAACGTGTCAAGTGGAAAAGTTTGGTGACCACTGATCTATGCCCTTTCCTAGCTCGTGTACAGTAGTTCTTCTTCCTGTCTCTAAAGCTCCAACTGGCCACCTGAAAGCCAATTTTAGCAACTTGACACCTAAAGTCTCCCTCTGCGTTAGAAGTGAGTCTCTGCATCAGGTGGAGGAGTTCCAGGATGTTGGTATCTTGTTCTCAGGTGGTGGTGGAATGGAATGGAATGGAATGGGAGATGGACCATAAAATATGGGTTTCATCTTCAGCAAAGAGTGTGTTGCACTGGTCTGTTGTGGTGAGGAAGGAGCTGAGACAAAAGGCAAAGCCCTTGTCCACTTTCCAACCCTCACCTATGGTCATGAGATGTGGATCATGGCAGAAAAAAATGACATCCCAGAGACAAGCAGCCAAAATGAGCTTCCTCCAAAGGATGCCTGGGCTCAGCCTCAGCGGTAAAGTGAGGAGCTCTGTTATCTGAAGGGAACTAGTAGTCCTGCTGCTTCTCATTAAAAGGAGCTTGCTGAGGTGATTTACTGTAGGCATCTAATTAGAATTACTCCTGGTTGCCTCTCCTTGAAAGTTTTCCAGGCACATCCTACTAGTAGAATACCCCAGGCTTTTATACCCTCTCTGGCCTGGGAACACCTTGGAATACCCCAGGAATAGCTGGAGTGTTGGGAAGAGGAATATCTGGGCCTCCTTTCTGGACCCGTTACCTCTGTGACCCAACCTTTAATAAGTGGAAGAAAATGGAACAGAAATCCAAGCAACAGGAAAAAACGTCAATAAAGAACTGATGTCAGACACCAAAACTTTCTAAAATGTTGTGATTGTTCAAACTGACATACACACGTCAAACGTTTTGTCACCCTAACTGTAACAACAGCATGTTTCAAACTCACAGAGAGCAAATTAAACTTCATTTTTTATTTGCCTACAAGCAGCTGTATGTTTCCATTTGTGTGTGTGTGTGTGTGTGTGTGTGTGTGTGTGTGTGTGTGTGTGTGTGTGTGTGTGTGTGTGTGTGTGTGTGTGTGTGTGTGTGTGTGTGTGTGTGTGTGTGTGTGTGTGTGTGTGTGTGTGTGTGTGTGTATATACACTGCCAGTGAGGGAGGGTCCTCAGAGCTGAAGGATGAAAGTGTGACTGAAGATGAGCTCAGCATGTCCACAGTAACTACTGCTGTTAACACTTACATACTGTGTGTACATGTATGTGTTTATCACATGTTACTGAGGTACCTGACTATTAGGAGTCTCTCTTCTCTGACTGTTTGTCTCATTTCTGTATATTATAAATAGCAGACATGAATTGACTGAAACTCCTATTATTACTTTTGACATGACATTTCACTAACTTTTCTTCTATCAAAACATTTAGAAAAGGTTCACATATTTATATTCAAACAATATTTAGAAATGGGAAGCTGAAGTGAAATGGTTCCAGGAACCTGTCAGACATAATGACTTGAAAGAGTAGGACAACAAAAAATCGATACAAAGGGAGGAGTTCTAGATTTTTCTGTTCTTACCAGTTGTTCCTGGCCAGCTGACTGTTGTTCCTTTTGGGGGGTATGGGGTACTTCAGGCTGCTCAGTTTAATTGCCATCTTCTCCAGGGAAACTTGTTGGACATCCCGCTGACTGGTGATCAGCTCTGCCTGGTAAAGACAAGATATTCCACCATGACATTATTATTTAGGATGTTTTCCTCTGGTGTCTATCCCATCTTGAGCACTTCTTAGACAAGAACATTTTTGTCATTTATGCAGCACAATGTTTTTTTGAGTCTCGTCTCTTTCTTGTCATGCATTTTGTTTTTTCTAATTGCTCACTTGATAGATACAGTAGATGCAGTTTTCTAGAAACCTAACTGTGCCATTCTAGACATCTTTATAATTCATGTTCATATTCCACTGTTCATACAATGAAATACAAGACCTCCTCTAGACATTGCCTAAATTGCTTGTCATCCCAAATAACTACTTAGAATATTTTTTGTTTCAGAGCTATAATTTATGTATGCCTTAGAAAAAAATTAGACACAACTGCACCTTTGCCATATTTAGTATGCAAAGATCTTTAAAAATGCTAACTACTACGTTGTACCTCTGCCATATGATCCAACACAGTTTTTCCATTGTATAAGAACCTCCACTCATTCACTAATTAGTCATCTTGACACTAAAGGATTGGTTTACTATGAAAACACCCACATTAAATGTTCATCACCAGGTCTATCCTTTGTCTGTCCAGGCCTGTCCTCTCCACTTATAGGAGGATGAGCATCTGCTCCTAGTGTCCTGGTGTAGGTGTCCTGTGTCCATGCTCTTTGAAACAGACCTGTTATGGTGGCCTTACAAGTACCTGCAGCATAATGCTTTTATTGCTGTGGCCTAATATTTTAAACACTTTATATTTTTCTAATTCATACCAACTAATGAAATAAAATGTAAAAAAATTTTACAATTTTTAAAAAAGCATACATTTGCATACATTTATCATTTTAAAATAATTATTCTGAATAAAGTTTGTTCAGTTGAATGTTAGGTGGATTCAATTAAACTAAAATTAAATTGGTAAAATCTGGTCAAGAACCATCTGCGGTCATGTTTCTTGATGGGAAAAATGTGGAAAACAACCTAAAGGCTGAGAGTGAGCCTCTACCTCAAGTGTAGGACTTTGAGTAGCTTGGTGTCTGTGTGGGAGATGGGCCGACAGATCAGGTCTTCGTCTTAAGTTATGAGGGCATTGCTCCAGTCTGTTGTGGTGAATATAGAGCTGAGATGGAAGGCAAAGATCTTGATTTACAGGTCCAGCTATATGTTCCATCCTTCACCTCTGGTCATGAGATGTGAATATATGAATGAATGAATGATAAGTTTATTTCAGTCAATACACAAATGTCTGCACAAGAAAATTCAGCTTCAATACTTAAAACTTAAACAAAAACAATGACTGAAAATGGTTTGGCTGAAGTGAAACACTTTTCTAGAGCCAAACCTTTTAACAACTTCATGCAACTAGCATACATCATTTTACAATTAATCAAAATGAGAGAAAAAAAAGTTGATATAAATTATTTTGCTAATTAAATTATAGTTGTCACATTTTACCAATCAATTATATCTGAGGACAGTTGTACATAAGAGTTAATATATAATTTAATTCTAGTGCGCATAATTGTTATGTCGATAGATGTTCCAATAGAATAAGATTTTAGATATAAGCGGCCAAAATGAACTTCCTCCTTAGGGCGGTTGGGCTCAGTCTTTGAGATAAGTTGAAGAGCTCTGACATCTGGAGGGAGCTTGTATTCTGTACACTGTTCCTCCGCATTGAAAAGAGCTAAGGTGGTGTGGAGACCTGACTAGGATGCTTCCTGGTCGCCTCCCACCAGGGTCAGAACCAGAATTGACTTGAAGATTTAAACTGTATATTCTCTCTAGAATAGGATCACTCAGGAAGCTGGGGAGTGTTGCTGAGGAGAGGGAGGTCTGGTACCTCTGCAACTCAAACTTGGATATGTGGAAAAAAATGGGATGGAATTAAATTTTAAAATGGACTAAAGAATGGAATTACTTCACAACCAGACTATCTATCGAATTAGTCAATATTGAAACTAGGATCCAGCCTCCGGTCGCGGTAGGTTCATTCCTTCTTCCTCAGCAAAAGCTGGAAACAAGCGAAGCGATAGTGAAATTGGATGGTCTAGCATTCAGATTTATTACCGCCCCATCCTCACCGTCTGGTTCGGCTGTATGAGCCAGTTTTACGATAGGGACAGACGATATAAGGACCCGACAACGGGGTCTGGGATGGGTCGAGTACACACACACACACACACACACACACACACACACACACACACACACACACACACACACACACACACACGTCAGAAATGAGGCAGAAGGTACAAAGGAAAAAACAAGATTAGAGCAAAAAAAGATTCACTCATACAGAGTTTTTCCACCATGGAAGTCTATTATTATTATTGTTGTTGTTGTTATATTATTATTATTATTATTATTGTTGTTGTTGTTGTTATTATTATTATTATTATTATTATTAATAAAACAGATAAATAAAATAATAAAGTACTGTATCTGTCCAATTTAGTAAGGTATATTTTGTTTTTCTACTGTTTTGAACTGAAAATCAATTTAAATGTATTTTTTCAGAAATTAAAGCCATACTCAGTAGCCAGGTAAACAAATGAGGTCTCGCTAGCTATTTTACAGAAACACGTCTCGGTGAACTCACCCCTCCCGTCGGGTAAAATCCATAGGCCAGCCTCCCGCTGACATAGGACCACGGTTTGCAAAGGTGATAAAGCAGAGTCTAACTCCAGCCGCAGAAATGTTCCCCCAGCTTTTCCTCTTTTCACCTCCAAACGTTTTTAGTTTTCTGCTAGCTGAAAATGTGTTTTTTGGGGGGACTCTGGTATTTTTATCTTAAAATGGAATCACCCGCCGACTCTCTATTCTACTTTCATTTTCACTAGGGATGAGTGAGTACAGCATTATCTGTATCTGTATCTGTTCAACCATCTAAATTATCTGTATCCGTATCTGTACTCGGAGTGGGCGGTGCCTAAACCGGAAGCGGGCGGGGCTTGTCCCGGAAGTGGGTGTGGTTTACCCTGAAGTGGGCATGACTTACATGGGTACATTATTTTAAGTCTGAAATTGATATGGATTGATCAGAATTAGCTATATGTATTGTTTATTTGAAAACTATTTACAGAGCAGCCTCAGAATTGAGATCCAATGTTTTTGATCACAATATTAAAGGCTGGGTTTTTCAACCTTTTTGGAGCCAAGGTACACTTTATCATTGGAAAAAATCACCACAGGGCGATTTGCACAAACCCACCCAACACTCACCAGGCCATTTGAAATCTGAGCTCATTGATGTTTGATAAAATTAGCAGGTTGAATTTGGTCCAATCAAACATTTTTAACACTAAAGCAAATTTATCTGTCAGGACTGCAGCTGTTTACTAAGGCTCACCCTGTTCTAATAGTTTTACTGTAAACTCTCATCTGTCCACCTGACAATAAAGGATTAGATTTAGTTTACAGGTGACCTGATTAAAGCATCAACTGTATTTTTACATCAACTTCAAACAGATTTTTTCACCTGTCAAAAAGTGATTGTTGCATCCAGTTTATCTGTAATGGATTAAATCTGCCTCAAAATGACTATTTCTCTACTGTTTATTTTACAGCATGCAGGACTCTGTCATCATGTTTTAGTAAAACTACTTTTGGGGTATTTAGTATTTAATATGAGTCTCTGAAAACAACTGTAACCCTCTGATAAAGTCACTGACAGATACATGTGTTTTTAGTGTTGATGTTTGATTTGTTGAATTTTAAGCTGTCAGTTTATGCTGGGAAACACAGCTGTGACGCGCGCTCCCGTTCACTTTATTATAATGAGAGGCACGAGCCCCGCAGAGTTTACAGGACGGACGCGTGATCAGATAACGGGACCTTCGTCCCTCAGCCAAAGAGAGGAGGAGTGACTGGAGAAAAAAAAAAATCGAGTTAAGCTGACGGGTTTTTACACTGACCTTTTTTTTTTTTCAAATGCTCATCATGCAGGATGAAAGATCCTGTGTGATCTGGGGGCCCAGTGTCCCCAGATCAGCGGGCCCACGGACACTGGGCCCGCTGATCTGGTTTTATGGACCGGTCAGATCAAAGTATGAGTTTTAAAAAGTCTGGACCAACGCTAGTCCACCAGGAAACGCTCGGGTTCACCAGAGCCAGTCTGGTTGACGCAGAGCAGCAGCGATCGCCTGTCCCCCCGCCTCCTCCTCCTCCTCCTCCAAGCCGAACCAACTCCGAACCACACACTAGTTCGGTCCATTTCAGGAGGCCCTGCAGGTCCCGAGCTTGTCGCGGGCTGCAGTATCTTCTCATGGGCACCGCGCGTCTGCTCAGACACGCGTGGCGCCCACTACACCTGGACCAGGGCCAGGTGCGCATCTCCTTAGGCGCTCTGTGTGATTGCCGGGCAGAGAGCGCGAACAGAGGACAGTCAGACAGTTACCCAATCAGGATTTTTCTTCAGCCCGAGCACAGATGTGCACAGAACACACGTGTTTCACTCGGATACGAGCATCGTATTCGGAAAATATGCATTATCGTACCGATACTCGTCTGAAACGGATATCCGGCTCATCCCTAACTTTCACTTCCAGGATGTTCTGCCCCAAAATGTGTCCGGGCAGATTAATGCCAATCCAAGCAGTGAGGAAATGCGGCAGACAGACAGCTGGATTGTCCAATCCTATCGTTCGGTCCGAAGGATAGGATTGGCTGAAGTTTTTAGAGAACTGCGGGACAACCACTTTATTGATTTCTTTCGGGGTTTTTTAAATCTCCACAATATATTTATGGCTATACTATATTAGAACGTTGTTAAGAGGCTTTAAAAAAATGTTAAAAGCTACATTGTTTACCTGGCTACTGAGTATGGCTTTAAAGGAGTTTGAGTTTACAATATTAAAGTTCAGGTCTATTTTTTTATTCTGTCCCCACTAAAATTATTTTAAATAAAAATAATTGTATTTGGGGGCAAATTTTATTGTTTTCTCGCCCCTTGACCGCTGGAGATAGGCACCAGCTGCCCCGCGACCCTCTGTGGAGGAATAAGCGGCTACAGAAAATGGATGGATGGATGGATTTTATTGTTTTGCAATTAAATGCGATTAATTATTACAAAGCCTGTAATTAATTTGATTACTTTTTTAATCGATTTCCACCACTAATTGAAACATATGGGTTTAAATAATAATGATGCATCCTTTATCCCTTTGGGAAAGTGCTGCTCAGCATTCAATCAAACCTTTTTTATTTCTTCTTTTTTGTGGAGCAGTGGGCTGCCATTCTGAACAGCACTCAAGGGCAACTTATACTTCAGTATCTTGTCCAAGGATACTTTGACACGAGGTCTGCCAGAGCCCCTGACCATTCAATCAGTGGATGCTGGTCCTTAACCGCTGATCCACAACCGCTTTGCTTTACCTTGCTTTCTACTTTGCTTTTAAATTTTACTGACAAAATGAGTCGTTATTAGGGGAACGGGTGAGTGGGAAGGCTTTGTGGCCACATTCTTATATATACCACAGTACAACGTATTCATCTCAGTACAACATAGAGGAACTTGTTCTCTGCATCTGGCACATCCCTGAGGAGCAGAGGGAGCCATCTTTGCATTGCCTGGGAGGCAGTAACGGGTCCAGAATCTTGCCCAAGGATACTTTGATGCATGGCCTGCTTGAGTCAGGGACTGAAACCCGATCTTCCAATTAGCAGACAACCTTTCTTACCTCATGAGCCATGGCCACCCTTAACTCTTTAAAGCCATAGCTCTCAAACTACCTGTATAAAAGGCTCAGGCTCCTATATGCTGCATTTGCAGATTTATTTTGGTGGGATTGTCAGGAAGTGACATGCTTTTATTTTGAAAGGGGATTTTTGCAGGAGCTTACTTCCTGAGTTAGTTATTTTTCTTTCCCTGCTACCATGCGGTGTGTGCTGGAAGTCTCCTCGTTCCATGCAGGGCACAATGTTACCAGCATTATGTTAATGCCACAAAGTAAGTTGTTTATGTCATATTTAAGGCGGCGTAATTAAGTTGTTTAATTATTGTGGAGTTTTAGTTCATGAGTACTGTATAAGTTACTTATTTATTGTCTACATACTTTCTTTATTAAGATTCTTAATGTTTGTTAGCTGTAATGTTAATGACATGAGGAAAGTATCTGTAAACATCCTTTTTTGCAGTTCTTATTTGATAACTGCTCCAGTTAGTAGAGCTGGCAGTGCCATGTGGTCGTGCCGCCATTGCAGAAACCTTTTTGGCCAGGAGGAGGTGCTGTTGTCTTTAAATTTGCTGTATTAGACTCCTGTAAGCTGTAAAATTAAGAGATGGGTATATTTAGACTATCTTGCTTCATTTACTTTGCCTTTGTATGCATCTTTATCAAAGTTTATTATTCTTTTACTGGAGATATATGTGACAGGTGGTTAATTTGATGCACAGAGTGCTAATATTTAGATATCTTTGTATGGAGAGAAATTACTGCCACTTTCATTTGTTCTTCATCATGGAAATGTAATTCCTTTTTTGTTTACTATTTCAGACTGTCATTAATGCGGTTAATATTGTTACCTGGAATTACTGCTGGGCATCAACCCAAGAATAAAGTTTGGATCTTCATCAAAGGATGCATCTAGCCTCTTCCCTGTATTCTGACCGATACACCATAATGATAGCCACCCTACTGGATAAGAACTAGCCCTCCCCTTGATCCTCCCTTACACTACCAATAGATTGCAGAAACAACTTTAGAAATGTTTGTTTATAGGAGATCAGCCATGGAGACCACTAACATATCATAAAAAAACCCTCAAGTTCTATTCTCTAGTAGAGAACTTGAGTTTGAAGTGCAACCACCCACACCAGGAGAATAATGCATGTAAATAAATGACTAGTTTATGTGAACAGAGCAGTAGAGATGACAACAATATAGAGAGCTGACTGGAATCAAAGAACGTAAAATGGCAAACAAGCATCAAAGGGAACAGAGTATGTGGGTAATGGGATAAAGTTCTACGTCTAAGTGGGATCACTTTCTGCTGAGTGTGATTGGCTGTTTGTAGCAGTTGAAGGCACTTTGCTCAATACCACATCTTTTTGATAGACGTGTCCTTTAAAACCTTGCAAGCAGCCAACAAGCCACTAGAAACCTACTCCTCTAATCCTCAGTCACTAACATGCTTTAATGCGTGCACTCAGCTACACAACCATATGTCACACAATCATAGATGTATATAAACCCAGTCTGAGTTCACACATACAGATCTCATCTCACACACACACATACACACACACACACAAATTTAGCAGGAATTGCTTTATTCTTGCACAAATTACCCCTCACACACACACACACACTCCCATCAAGCTTGCACAAATGTTTCAATAAAGCCACACACACTCACAAATTGACCATAAATTGCTTCAGACACCTGCACACACAAATACACACACACACACACACACACACACACGACTAGTCACACTCAGTATCCAAACACAATCATATAGAGGCACTCAGCACTCCGCTCAGATGTAATTGCATACAAACTATATGGAGATGAGGCTTCAATTGAGCCAATGAAGGCGAGGTGAGTGTGTACAAATAACAACACACATGCACGCATAACGCCTGCTTTTTCCTCATTCAGTAACAATCTGAATAAAGTATTGTCTTGTTGAGTCGCATTCACCATCAGATCTACTTAGCAGACTCGACAGAAGAATCTGGAAAGGTCATCCAATCTGTGGAAGGCAGAGCTGCTCAATCAGAGAGTTAATAAACAAGCCAGCAATACACAATCAACAGCAGCGTCTGCATCTGCGTTAAGGTGGTTTTGAATGACTATGATTTGTTTGTGTATGCATTGATGTTACAGGAATAAAGATAAGTAGAGGTTCTCAGAAAAAAAAGATTTATTCTGTTTGCCTCTCCATTTTCCTTCATTGCTTCCTTTTGCTTTGATCCAGGTACAGTTGCAGGCTGTTTGCTGCCTGGTAGGTCCATCAGCAAGTCAGTCAATCAGTACGGCTGTACATTAGTTTATTAGATTATTTATTGTGTGCTAAAGTCTTCTTTCATGCATTCTATACCTCTGAGCACTAACATCATCAAAAAGGCTTTAGTTAAGTGATTTACCACTTCAATGGATGTTTGGTTGTTCTGAAGTGGTGTTCCATCAGCCATTTATTTACAGTAAAGAACACACCCACCTGTGACATCACTCAGAGCGGTCAGAGAATCTAGAAGCAGGATCAGGAGCTGTGACTGCTGTAATACTCATAGCTAGTCTAATGAGACTCATTTTGAGTTATGCCGCTGGTGGATTGTTTTGACAAAATTCACAAAAAAACAGCAGACTCAACCAACCTGAGGTCATTTTAAAAGGAAGTGTGGCCAAAACAGAGAAACAGTGTGGAAGTCCCAATTCAGTAGCTGGTAGAAGCACCTTTAGCAGCAATTACTCTCAGTAATTGTCTTCTGCATGACCTCACTGACCTTGTGTGTGTGTGTGTGTGTGTGTGTGTGTGTGTGTGTGTGTATGTGTGTGTTAGACTGTTCTCAAATTTAATGGTTGAGTCTTGGGATTTCAATCCCATCTTTAGGGCTGCTAATAGACACACAAGTCAATAAGAATCTTGCCTCATTTGATGAATGAGAACATCCCTTGACAGACACACACACACACACACACACACACACACACACTTACAACCAGACAGATGCGAAAGATTGCTTGTAAATTTGTGTGTTCATGCCTGAGAGCAGTGTGTGTGTGTGTGTGTTGCTCTTAGATGTGCTGAACCAAGTCATTTTGGGGCTTTTTGTTTACATGTCAGGGCCAATTTATCCAAAATCCCTAGAAACCCTCAACAAGCACTTCCCTCCTGAGGTGTGTGATCAGATGTTTGTGTGCTTCTAGTATTTTATTTTATTTTTTCCATGTGTGTGTGTGAATTTAGGAGAAAATATCTGTTGATCTGCTGCCGGGAGAAAGTGGCTTGATCTCTTATGAACGTGCCCGTTGCTTGTTTGTGTGTGACTGTGTGTTTGTGTGAGTCTCCTGGGGTTTTCCTGGGGCTATAACTGCCATTCAAACAGCAGTGTTGGGACTGAGATCTGAGCAGCAGTGGTGTATGAACATTCTGCAGAATTCAACATGCACAGGCCCAGATTCACCAAGAATACAGCGTGTTTTAGTTACATCCTTTGTGCATCAGTTGCGCCAACAATCTGTTCCTTATCAGCATTAGATTCCAAAAACAAGCTGTGCTAATGATATGCATGCTTTCATTGTCTGATCATAAGCCACGTTTTCACTATTGGAACTTCAGGGTAAATCCAGCTGGCTCACTCCGCTCGGTGGTCATGTTTCCATTACAGCCCCCACCTTTACGGAACTTTTGTAAGACTTCAGCATCGACATCACTGACAAGCTGCGTATTTCGCTGTTTTTATACATAGTGATGGGAGTGCTGAACAGGATGAGTATACTTGATGATGAACTAATCCAACCTCAACAACACGGCATGTATCTGCCATTTTTCAAGCTCCGACAACAACACATAGGTAATATACTTCGGCTCGGTCTCCTTTGATCATTTCCCTTCATCCCACAACCAATCAGGACGAGTTAACCACATTCCCACTCAGCGAGTCTATCGGGCCGAACTGAGTACCTGCCCCTGATCAGGGACTCCGTTGGTCCCTGAAATGGCCCTGAAGATGGCCCTCTCAAAACGGCCCGATGAAGTGGAAACACTCGGGCGCCGCAAAGTTCCGGTAAAATTACTCTGAAGTTCCGATAGTGGAAACTGGCCTATTGTTAGCTCCGCTAACAATGTGAGAAGGGAAAAAAAAATCATTCTTTATGGCAAGTATATTTGATCAGTTGTGTATGCTTTAAATATGAATTTGCATCCTACAATCTGCAAAAATAAACTATAAGAAAACTATAAAAAGAGTATAGCCAAAAGGTTATAACGTATGCTTGAGTAGAGTTAGAAAATATATATATATTTTTTAAAGTAAGCTAAATAATAAAATTACATCATTCAATTTAGAAAAAAGTAAAATACAAATTCAACAGCTAAAAATGCAAATGTAAATAAAGTAAATATAAAGACATGTGAAATCTTTAAAAGTACAACATTTTTAAACAGCAAAACAAAAAAAAACCTAACTGAAGTTTAAAAGTTAACTTTAGAAATTAATTTAAAAGTAAAAACATTTAAAAAGGTTGAACGTTTAAAAAACTAAAATCTGAAGAAAACTCACCCAAAATTGTCTTTATTTACCTCAATTTCACTCAGTGGTTGAAACTTTAAATTTTAAAGTATTTCAGTGAGTTACCTTTAAAGGGTTAATGAAGGTTTTCCTTCAAACTTCAAAAACTGAATACAGAGAAAAAATTATTTCCTAAATAACATTTTAAAATAAATAAAGTTTTGCTTTTCCAGAATGGCTCTGCATCCTCCTCTTTTCACCTAATAAAAAATGGTCTTAGATTTCTATTCCAGACAGTGAGATATGTGTAACGCTCGTGGAGGCAGGTAGACCCAAAGGTGCAGGTGAGGATGGAGGAGCAGAAGACGTTGATGTGAACTTAAAAAGGTATTTATTAAAACTAGGTCTTGGCAGAATAAACTCAAAAGCAGGCTTGGCATAACATGGCAGCACTAAACAGAACAGCGCAGGGAAAAGCAGACAATCCAACCACAAGACAGCCCACATGAGGGCTTAAATACATGAAGGAGCAAATCAAGATAACGAGGCACAGCTGTGGGGAATTAACTAAGGCAGACAGGGCAGGACATGATCAAAAACACAAACCTGATAAACTAGAACTAAACCATGAGCACAGAAAACTGAACAGACATGAACATAAACTAAAACCTGAACCATGAAAAAATACAACTAAATAGAAAACAGGCATGATAAATAAAAACACAATAAACACAAAACATGGACCCTAACTAAAACAAATAAACCTAAACCATGACAATATGTGTCTCTGTCCAACTCTCCCCACCTGCAATCAGCATGCTTAAAAACTGAGGCAGCCGAATGAGCAAAGAGACAAAAGGATGCTGTAATCATCCCAGAAGATAATTAGTTAAGAGTCTGTTTGTTCATCTCTGGATGTGAAGCACTATGTGCTTAAATGTTTGAGTGTTGGGTGTTCTGAATGTATAACTGTGACAATGGGATGATGCTATATGTTCGACAACTTATTTGCATTTGCAGCAATATCTGACAGACACCACTAGAAGAGATGATGGTGACTTCACCTGACATGTCTGCCCCTTTTCTATGAGAACAAAAGTCAAGACCCTTAACCTCCATGTTTGTTCTGCAGCAAAATGAAATGTGGGGACAATTCAGTGATTGCTGGATATTGGTGGGGACACGTCACCTCCGTCCATGGTTCACTCTCCACTATTGCACTTAACAAGGATGTGTCCCAGACCCTGTCCTTCCCTCTACTCACACATGACTGTGCTGTTAGACACCCTGGCAGGAAGACAGTGACGTTTGCAGATGACACTGCACTTATCGGTTCACAGCTTCTCCCTGTTAATGTTATGTTAGACTCTAGTTAAGATATTATTTTACAATAAAATCTTCTTTCCACCTTGCCATATCTCTTGGATCCTTTACCACCTCATCAATAACACCATTCCTAATCACCCATGATGCACTCTGACTCCCTTTTTTCGTCATCTTAATCTCACACACGTTCTCATTAAGATTTGATATTTTTAATGTTGGTTAATTATTTTCTAATTAGCTAGTGTGTTAATTGGAGTAGTGAGTAATGTTAATTAGTGTTTTTAATGGGAGTTGCTGTAACATGTGCCCCCACTGCCAGGCTTCATTGCCTGCTAAAGATCTTTATCTCAAACCAGCTCTGAGGTTCAAAATGTCATCCTGCTTGTTCTTTGTAAAATGTTTAGATTTTAAGACTTTACCTGCAGGTTTAGAAATATGAAAAAGTTTTAGTTTGTGTCTATAAATGTTGTATTTAATAAATCTCAAAGTTGCAGTAACTTGCATTTTATACTGTGAAAATAGAATAAAAAATATATATACTGAACAAGTCATGCTACCATGTTTGCTGCTCTAAATCATAACGTTTAAATTATAATCTAACTTACAAATCTCTGATTGGTTCATCGTTTTTCTGATCAGAACCAGTGAGTTCACATTGGGAACCATTTGAAGATTCATTCAGGTAAAAAAAACTGAAAACAATGAATAGATTGACAAATAAAAATTAGAAGCCAGTAGGGAATTTGATTTTAGGATATTTTAACCTATTCTCAAATAAATGGTGTCAATTATTAGATTTGTTTTCAAAATGTTATTTGAATAAATGAAATTAATTACATTTGTGGGAGAAAAAGACATTCCAAAAACATTCAGGTACACCCCACACCATAGTATAATAAAACCTCATTTAACAGCTTGACGTGTCAAATCCTCCCCCTGAACTCTGACTCTTCTTATCCAACATCCATCGCTTTGAGATCAGATCCAGTCTCTCTCCACTCTCCATCACTCCATCTTCAGATCTTTACAGGTCCCCCCTTTATTTGAACCACAACCTCCCTCAGCTCACACGTCAAGTAAAGTGTTCATCTGGTAATCTGGTGGTTGGTTTGATTCCAGCTCCTGCTGGTCACTTTGTTATTGTGTCCGTGGCCCACCATGTTAGGTGTATTACAGTCTGACCTAGGGCAGCTGTGGCTACAATGTAGCTTACTGCCATCAATGTGTGTATGAGTGGGTGAATGACAGATTTTAGTGTAAAGAGCTTTGGAGCTCCAGAACATGATAAAGCACTATACCAGCGGTACTCAATTACAAACTTGAAAGGGCCAGAGAAGTGTCCATGCAGAAGTCAGCGGGCCGTGGGGGTGGTGTGCTTGTCGGAGCAGGGCTGTGCTGAAATCAATGTGGTTGTTGCTGCTGTGAAATCAGTATTTTGCCTATTTTCTGCATCTTAATTTGACTAAAAGCATTATTATAATGGACTGAATATTCAGTTAAGGTTCTTTGTAATGTATTTTGTTCTAAGGAAATGTTTACATGTCCTGTGATTTATTTGAACGCAACCTGTTGAGCTGTATGTCAGCTGGTTGCTATGACAATGGAAGCAGTCTGTCCGAGAAAGAGAAAGAGGCGGGAATAGGAAGTGAACAAATTTTCTGCTTTGTTTAGGTCCGACTTTAGTAATAAAGTACTGTGAATTACAACATTTGACTTGTTTTTGAGAGTAGAACATTATAATATCATTAAATAAACGACTCATGTGTCTGTATTAACCGGAGTTATGAGCACTTGAGTGTTGGAGGAGAGGGAGGGGACAAAGGGAGCAAACAGCTAGCAGAGAGGAAAACAGAGAAGAAAAGTTTGCCAAACAGGGCAACAACAACCTGGACCCAGTCAGCTCTGCTCCAGCTATAGATTGATTGCGGTGGATTTTATGAAATGTTGACAGCTTGGGAGGGGAAGGAAGTGCGTGATTGGTCCGTGGGGAGATCGGGGTGTGGGGTATGCGTTGCCACTAACCTGCAGAAACTCCCTGGAGCAGCGTGGAGATGTGGAAGAAATATTAACAGCTCGGGAGGAGGGGCACGCAATTGGTCTGCAGGGGGGTGGGAAGTGCGCATAGCTGCCTGCAGTAGCTTCACTTCCTGAAGGAGGTGGCGCGTGGCGCCGTCTCGCAGCGGATTTTATGAAATATTTACAACTTTGGTGACACAGTAATTGACTCTAAGGCCAGAAATAGGAGGCTGGCAGGCCGGATCCGGCCCAGGGACCGCATATTGAGTATCTATGCACTATACAAATGCAGGCCATTTACCACTTACCATGGTGGAGGTTATGCTCTTTCCATGCTTCATTTTAGCAACTGTGATCAAAGGACATTCCAAAGGACATTCTCCAGAAGGCTCATGGCTTGTTAATGAGAAAATGTCAAAAAGCCAATTAGAGAAAGAACAATAAAATGATAATTCAAACAATTGATAAGAAATCTCCTATCTCAGCTCATAAAATCATACCAAGTCTCACACAATCATTAAAGACAGCTCTGACTTTCAGACTCTCCCTGCTAACGTGCCACAGTTGTCAGCAGTAATATCTCTATATGCTGACTTTAGTTCCAGGCTTCTGAACAAACCAAAGAAAGAAAACAAAACATCTCCAGCCAATGGCAGCAGCACAGCTAAATATGCTGCTTTCCTGTTGTTTTCTCACCCCACCCCCACCTCACATCATCTTCTGTCCATCCCTCCATCAAGTAGAGTGACCTTGTATTTCATTTACTGATAATTACATGGATTTATTCCACCGAGAGGCTTTAATTAGAATGCTAGAAATATTGATTGCCTCTATCATCTCCCTCACTCCTCTCCTTCACATACCCCTCCTCCACTCTGTCCATCCATCTCTCCTTCAGCCCCACCCCAACTGTTTGAGTGCTTACTTTAACGGAAACCGAAAACTCAGGAAAAATGTGTGTGTGTGTGTATGTGTGTGTGTGGGGGGGGGGGGTATGCATGGGAGTTGGGAGAAAAAATGGTTCTAACCATCCTGTAACTGTGCTTTACAGGATGAAGCTAAACATTAAGCTCATTCAAACGTTTAAGGAAAGGAAGGGGGTATTTGGGACAACTTGCGTATATACCTTAGTAAAATGTAGTGGCATTTGTCCTCTGCATTTAAACCTTCCCTGAGGGAGCAGTGGGCCCAGGAGGCAGTTGGAGGTTCAGTATCTTGCCCAAGAATACTTTGACACATGGCCAAGCTGAGGTTTGAGCCTGTGCTCTCTGACATGGGAGGTGAGCTCTCTTGCCACTGCGCCACAGTCACCCCAACAGTCCTTAATTTTAACAGTCCTTAATATTCTGAATGTCAACACACATTATTATAGTTAACATATTTCATTAATGTATTAATGTAATTTCATTCATAATAGTTGTAGTTTACCACCACCAGTGTAAATGTGTGTGTGAATGAATAATGGAGCTTCTGTCAAAGTGCTTTGGGTGTCCTGAAATGCGCTATATAAATCCAAAATAAAATAAAAATTTGGCAAGAAAAGGAATTCAACCTTAAAACAGTTAAACGTTAGCCAAGTTTTTTGCTTTTAATTTAATTTCTAGGTAAATAGAACCACAAACCCTCACTTACTTTTACAACAACGCAGACCTGTGAGCTCCGCTCATAAAAGCTGACTAAATCTAGTTTTACTGAAGGGTGATTCAGATCCTGTTCCTGATAATTATCTTACATTCAATTCAAGACCAAGAAACTAGAAAATAATCAACCACCAAATCCAAAGAATGGAATGTTTTTCCGTTATTAAGACACTGTGTCTCTCACAAAGATTTACAGATCATTTTTTACAAAAAAAACTAATACTTTGTTCTTTTCATTGAAATGTTTCTTTTATACTGTACTTCTGACCAATACAAAAACAAAAATTTACTTTTTTTTGTCACTTAAAAAATAAATCTAAATTTTGACTAATTTCAGCTTGTCAATTGTGGCCCTTAATCTTGAAAGGTTTGGACACCCCTGCTGTAAGCTGATATGTAGTTATAAAACCCAAGATAAGGCTTAATTTTGCTGTGTTGTGTAATGCTGTGTTACATGTTGCTATTTGATTTCAGACAGCTGCAGAAAACAGTACCAGCATCATCTCAGTGTCTTCAGGGGCACTCAGTGGCGTGAGTGTTTCCTGGACAGTTTCCACCTGAAGGATGCTTGACCTTGCATCAGCCTTTTAATGCTCCAGATGGCCAGAGGTTATTCCTTAGTTCATCTGTGAACCAGGGTGCTGAGCAGGTAAAAGTGACAGTTAGTGGGAGCGTGGATGTCCAGAAGGCTACTCAGGTGGCTGTTATAAAAGTCTGTGGCCTCATCAGCTGAAGAGAACATGGCTGAATGTTGCTGAACATTTGCTGCTATGAGTTCTGTGCTGATATTCTTTAGGTTTCTAAAGCAGATTTTATTGTTTGGCTATGTGAGGTGAGAGGATGTTGGTAGGTCCATGTAGATAGTCTTGTGGTTGGACACATCCAGATTATAGACCTGCAGATTGGGGCAAAGTTTGTGATGGCCAGGTCCAGAATGTGCCCACCGGTGGGTGTGGCTACATTCACAAGCTGCCTTAGGTTGAAACTGTCCAATAACTGCAAAGTGTCAAGATGGGGAGTCAACATGAATGTTCAAATGACCCAATATTCTAAAATGTGAAAAAGAAGAACAAGAGGTTGTGAGGATGTTGTCCATCTCAGGAATGAAAGATGAGTTTGGCTTAAGTGGTTGATGAATGAGAAGAACCATTATGAGATTATGAGATGAGGAGGGCTTAGTTTTAACTCTAAGACTTTCAAATGAAGACAGTTCAGATAAAGGTGAAGATAAGTCCAGATCCCAAAAGTCACCACCACAGCCAGAACCAGCAGCTCTCTGCAGGACCTGGGGGACAGGTCTCATGGAGGACTGAGATGGTATCTGGTTGATGCCAGATTGGATCCAGACATTTATCAAGAATGTTATCTCAGATGAGTGAGGATTTATTATAAGTCACTGGGCATTAAAGTCCCCTTTTTAAAGTTGATGACTCAGCAGATGGTTGTATTGGCTGTAGACGATTGAGGTCTGTTCTGCATTTACCAACTTGCCATCTGGGACGTGTTGCTATAAAAAAATATTTTCTTACATTGTCCAAATACAGACATACTACCAGAGCTATTGTCATCCCAGAAGGTTGCTAGTACTGGGAAACCAGATGATTAGCCATGTAGCTAAGATGCTACAGGGCCTCCGCACAAAGGTAGCTCACTTCACAAAGCTCAAAAACCACTCAGGTGAATTCTCTCCACAGGAGTGATGACACTGAACAGACTGGTTAGACGAAAGACTTGTAGTGATGGTAGCACAGGAAAAGCTGATAAAATGAAAGGGGTTGACAGAACAGGACTGCCAATTTATTCAATCAACAAGTGTCCCAGGATGTCCACTGAGTTGTAACACAAACAAAATTTGGCAACTTGACAATATTTAGAAAAATTAGACAAATAAATGTTTTTGGCAGGAGAATCGGCAGACATTCAACACCAGCATCCTCTCCAGCATCCGCCATAAAAGAAGATTGATTATAAAGTTAAAATCACCCAGTAAAATAATAGTACCTCCCCTAGTAAAAAATATACAGTTTTTTTTGTTGATTTAGGCACAAAAAAAGGTGTTGTTTTTCGCTTGACCACTAGATGTCTGTAATTCCTATAAACTGAACCTTTAAACTAAGTTTGCACCAAGAACAAGAAAGCCTATTTAAGCTGAAGCTCAGTTCCTGCCTATCTGATTAACAAAGCAAGCTGATATTTGGAATCAAAACATAAAATAAATAATAATTAGGTTGCAACCTGATTAAGTTTATCTGTAAGGTATTATAAATGCATGGCACTAGTGTAAATAATCTATTAAATGTATGAGGCAGGGAAGAAAAAGAAAACAGAGAAACGTGAAATGAATGTTCAGCGGAGCTAACAGGCCTGCCGACTTTATTTTCTGCTGGCCGAAGCAGAAAGACGCTGCTCAGTCTTTTTGATGTTTGATTAATCATTTTGGTGCCAATCCATTTCAGCTTCCCAACATATTTAATTAAAATATCGTTTTAAAACATAATTAAGTTTCTAATCCAACTGCAAGTGAGTCTCTGACAAAGAAATGAGGACTGCTTTTTTTCTACTCCCCCACTTGATCAGCAAATTGGAAACAAACACACACACTCGCCCCACACATAAACGGCAAACTGCTTTTTCTGTGGGGTTGTTAGTATGACTGAAACTCTTTGTGTGTGTGTGTGTGTGTGTGTGTGCACGCGTGTGTGTGTGTGTGTGTGCACGCATGTGTGTGTGTGTGCATGAAGTTTGTCCTGGGTAGTACACGTGTGTGTGTGTGTGTGTGCATGAAGTTTGTCCTGGGTAGTACACGTGTGTGTGTGTGTGTGCGTGTGTGTGTGTGTGTGTGTGTGTGTGTGTGTGTGTGTGTGTGTGTGCATTTTGTTTCTCTGTAAACACCCAGCATGCAGCCCAGTGGATGGTGATGGCCGAACTAATTATTCATGAAGTCAAATATGATTTTAAAAACCGCTTCACAAGAAACTCCTGCTGCATCACTTTCACACACAAACATGAATCAAACACAGTATCAAACACAGACACACCCACATACACATAAACACAGTTACTTACGCATCTAAATTCAATATGGGCAACTTCTGAAAAAACCATGTCTGTTCTGAGTTCAGTGTGTGGGGTATTTTGTATAGATGAGCAAAACTCTTAAGCCTGGGGCACACAGAAGACGGATGCGTTACGCCACAGAATCGTCGCAGTCTTTTGGGTACACAGGACGCAGCTAAACGCTGAACGCTTCTTGGAAAATCGTTCGACCTACAGTGCTTGCATGTTCTCTCCATGCTTTCATGGTTTCCCAAGGTTGTCTGGTTTCTTCTGACAGCCCAAAACACGCACATTCGTTTAAATAGAACAAGTATAATGTCTGTTTTTAATATCCAGAGATGGTCAATTCTCTTTCCTCAGCAAAATGAATTTATTAGATACAACTAAGTGGATTAATGATAATGACCTAATATTCACTCACACAAGGCATTTATTTCCCTTCTAATATTAATCCAATCAGAGAACCCACTGCCTAAATGACTAAATACTGTACTGATGTTCCAGATCTTGAAATAACTGTGGTTTGTTATACTGTAGAAAAAAAAGTTACCAGAAATTAGTCAAAGAGAAATAAAAAAAGCTTTTTCTATTTTTATTTCTATTATTGAATATTTTTGAATGAGTAGCTACAGTATATCAATACAGCCCTTCTCTTTCTGTAAAGGGAAACAAATACAAAGGACAACAACAAACTTCTTGTTTAGTTCAGACCATTAAAAATGCAATAGGCTTCTTCTTAATAAAATTACCTTGAATGAATTCAAAGGC
Organism: Callopanchax toddi; assembly: GCA_006937965.1. NCBI lineage: Eukaryota > Metazoa > Chordata > Actinopteri > Cyprinodontiformes > Nothobranchiidae > Callopanchax > Callopanchax toddi. The sequence goes on from SSNR01000349.1 coordinate 134,045, forward strand.
TTCTCAAATCCATCACCATGCACTGTGTGGTCTCCAAAACAAACAAATTAGATGTGCCATTTATTTACATAGCGGGTGGCAGAAGGAAATTAAGTTTTGGGGGGAAATTACAGGTAATTATGGCCCATTCCATATAATTCTGATCTATTAGATATAATTTGATAGGAAGTGTCTTGTAATTACTGGTAGGTTTTTTAAAAAGAGAATAGAATGACAACAAAGTCTAACTATTCATTTATGTTACACGTTTCTTCCCATCTTTCTGGCCTGATTGCAACTTTTGGATTAGTTCAAGGACACTGCTCAATGATTTTGAAAAATAAAGATGGTACACAAATTGGTATTGAAGTAACACAGTTATCAACAAAACCAGATTGATAGTAAACAAGAAGATTCAGCATGAGAGAAATAGACGAATTAAAAAACTGTAGAAAAAATACATGAGCTGGAAAATCTAAATTAATATTTTTAAAAAAGCCAAAAAGAAAGTCAAAACTACTTGCAGAAGTAACTAAAGAAATTAAACTTTATGTAAAAAAAAAAAAAAAAAAAAGTGCAGTGTGAATGCTCAAATCTGCTAAATGGGTTCTTTCAAAGTATAAATATCATTTGACCTATTGTCAATAACAGTTGTGCACAAATTCTTGTGGCTTTTTTCAAATCTTAGTATAAGAGATTTAAAGGCCCCAAAAAGAATATGTTCAAACCCAGTTTACCAGCAGAAACCAGTTCAAAGGCTGAACAAGCTGAAAGCAATTGAATAGGAACCTACGTCAATGATGAAGGAATAAAAAGCTGGAGGAGAGATGAAAGGGAAACAGACAGACAGTCAGACAGACAGATGTCTAACAGAGATCCAGAGTACAAACATTTTTCTTGCACATCTTGGTCTCAGACTTGACTCGTCTTTTTTGGACTCTTCCACTCACAAGTTATTGAGGTGCTCCTTCTTTGCCTCTGAAGATCAGAACCAATCAGATAAAAAGGGTTGTATGTCTTTATAAACATGAGCTAACAATGCTTACAATAAAGTAAAAACAGAGTGTACTGCCCATTTATATCCTCACATCATCAGTGGAGGTACCGTCATCGTCTGTCCATCTTCCCCGTCTCCAAGTAATATACTCAATCCTGACCCTCTACTCCGATACAACATTGGGTTGTTTTGCCAGTCAAAAGGTTCTCGTTTCCATTGCAGGGGTTGGTGCGGGTCGGTTCGGGTCCTCATAGTCCGGTACGGGTCTGCAATTTTAGTTGCGCGTTTCCATCAGCTGTCGGACCATCACTTGGCAGGCGGGGTTAAACATAAATGTGCATCGTCACATCATACCAGAGCTGTCCTTAACTTTTTTATTTTGGGCTTTTAATTTCTCCAGCCTGGCCCGAAACTGTTCTGCCATCCGCTTGAATCCTTCAGCTGCATCCTGTGAAACTTCTTTATAAACTCTTTCATTTTTTTACCGATCCATCTAGCTCATCCTGAATGCAGCTGATCACCAAATATTTGGAGCTCTGAAAGTGATCAAACCTTGGTGCATCTTGCTGGCATTTTATCACATCCGTCACCATGTACAACAACAAACGGACCTCTGCTGACAGACTCGAGGAGGCATACAGGTCTGGATCGGTGAATACCTCACAGTCCACGGCTGGACCGGCTGGGTCCAGCGTTACAGGACGGATTGTTTTTATCTTAATAAAATAACTTCTCACTGTAGTAATAAAGTAATAAAATAATGGCACTCCGGGGTTTGTTTTGCTCGTCACAAGCAGTGATCGGTGGACTGTGTTGTTTTAAAGCCACAGCTACGCCCCCGTACCCGCTCCATTCTCCTATGGACCCACAGCTGAGGAGGACCGTTCATGGACCATGAATGGAGCAGTTTGAATCGGTTGTATGGACCGGTTTTACAATGGAAACAGACAAAATAGCGATCCAGCCCGAACCCTGCAATGGAAACGAGGCTTATGACAGCGCAACATTTGGTTGTGATGTCAAGCTGCGATGGGTCTATAGATCTCACTGAGTTCCACATAGGTGTGGGTCATATCATATAATTTCCGATAATATGGGTACATTTATCTTGCACGAGAAAAAAATCTAAATCATGATGCTAATTTCACAACGTAACTATGTAACCCCACTATGCAACAGATTATGCTCATGTAGGTCATGGAGTGTGGAGTTATTAAAGTATGGAGTGCAAGCCTGTAATATCTAAAGGGGGAACACTTCTAACTTGTGAGTCTGTACCAGGATTGTCTGAAAGCACTAGAGGAAAGCTAACAGTGGCAAACGCTATGAAACTAAAATAGCGTAAGCTAGGTCAGCATGGCATCACTGAGTCTCACCAGTGATAGTCCGTATGACTCTGCTCTGTCAGGAGGTTAGCAGTGCTCCAGCAAAACACACGCTGCACCCACAGCCAGGAAAAAACGGTATTATGTCTAACCCGCCCCCAGCTGCAATGATACACTACGTAGGACGTCACATGACAAATGTGCTATATGCTATAACCTCTGACCTTTGACCTCTGTTGACCATCACTACAATAACCCATCTTTTTCCCAATAACTTGGATTAAAATGACTCTTTTGTTATGTTTTAACCTGAATCAAGATCCCTACAGGTGTCCTACTGTCCACTTTCAGGTGTCCATCTCCCAGATGACCTTAACTGGACACTAGCTGGTCTAATAAAACACTCTTTTAAAGATGTCTCTTCTCTAACACCACAGACTGGTGTTCAAACTGTAATCTCTTGTTTATAGAACAGTCTCATGTAGTGTTCCTGCTCAGGGTCACCCACACACTCACACTTAAAGTGTTATAATATGCTTCTCTGCTATTTCATGCATTTCTACATTTATAATGTGAGTGTTTAACGGGCGGAAGTCATATGTGAGTTGGTAAACTCCCTGACAGTCCCCTACCCAATCAGAGCCGTCCACAAGTCCACTAACTCAGTTTTGATTAGTACACTTAATATCTTCTGATTGGTTGAATTTAAGATAACTCTTCTCAAAACTAATATTCAGTTCCGGTACGAATCAATCTGTGCTACAGCCTGAATGTAGCCTGAGCTGCTATCCTTCAGAGTCTTAGCTGAACCCTTATCAGCTTTGAACAAGGCCTCTGTCTCTCCCTCTCGTCTCTCCCTCACTACGGGAACTGATCAGAAATGACTTCAGCATGCCTGCTGAAATGCCTCCCTTGCTGACCGGGACGTATCCACGGACTGTCCAGCGAGGTCCTCGGCGGCCACGCCTTCCAGGACCACCACTCCGAGTCTGGGGACTCCAGCCTCAGCTCGTGGAGAAACCAACGCCTGCCAGATCTAGGAGCGTCCACCTTTCAGTGAGCGAACACCACTTTCTGATCGAGAGGTTTGCTTTGATAAAGCTTAATTCTTCCACTCTAAATTAAGACAAAAATAAATCCCATTCCAAACTCAAATTAGCCCTAAATTGACTCTTAAAGTCCCAACTAGGTTAACTAAATTAACTAACTTCCCTAGTCATTAAAACATATGTTACGGTCCATTAAAACTCACAATTAACCATCTTTAACATCCTCAACATGTTTAAGAATATTAAAGCGGCTCTCTGGAGCATTTTTCTCTGTATAAAAGTTTTCTAAATGTTTTAAATGATATTTCAGGTCTAAACTATGATCTATGGGTTGAGTTCCACAACATCTGTCATTCTGATGAAGACCCTCCTTCCTCCTAGAGACCCCTTTCCATTATTTCTTGCTGCCGACATTTTTCAGCCAATGAAATTCAAATGTCTGCATTCTCTCAACATGCACACGCATCGACCAAACCTATACCAGTAGGGGGCGCTGTCATACAGGACGCTCCGTGTGTTTCTCTGTTTGCGTCTCAGCCTCACGGCTCATTTCTACTAAAAACCTACCCATTCTCCAGCTAAAGATGGATTTATTTTTATTTTTAAACCTTTCACCTCACAGAATGGCAAGGCTTGACAGGGTTACGCGTTTATTTTGGTCAGAAAGTTCATCCAGGGCCGAGTCAAGTTCAGCTTCAGAGTCCAGCAGCAGCTCTCTGCTAACAGAGCTAATATCAGAAGCAGCAGGGACAGAGAGGGCTCATCAGACCCTCGTAGTGTTGTTGGAATAAGATTGTGAACTGTGAGTGATTAAACCCTACACACTGAGCTGTACAGTTCATGCCCGCAACGTATATGCGCCGTGTGCACGCGCGCACACGCGACCGGACGCGCGTGTCGAGATGTTTTGAGGAGGAGCCTTTGGACGTTAGATTCAAAAACTGCTCTCTTGATGAAATCCTCCAGAGTGCTGCTTTAATTAAAATTCTGCTTGTTGCCTGGAAGAAAGCTATTACGAAAAATTGGTTTTAAGTAGATATACCTGCAAAGAAACAATAGGAAAAAATAATAAATAAAATACAAGACATGGAGAGATTGACATATAAGGTTAGACTTAAGGAAGAACAATTTGAAACAGACTGGGAGAAATGGATAAACTATGTAATACATAATTGAAGTAGAAATTTAAGGAAATCAATGTTTTTGAGGATGTTTCTCTGTCTGCAGGCCCCCCTTTTTTATTTTTTTTATTTTCTTTTCTTTTCTTTCTCTTGTTTTTATATTTGTTTTGATTTATGGAGTTATTAAGGCAGCAGTGGGGGACAACAGGCCCCAGCCCGTTTTTGTTTGATTAATCAGTATTATGAATGTTTACAGACTGGTTGAGTTTTCTAGCTGAATGATTGTACTGTTTTTTCTTTAATTGAAAATAAAAAGTAAAAAAAAAAAAAATCCATGTTTTGGGGTTTATCTGCAAGTCATTTAATGATTTTACAAACAAGCCATTTATCATAATTCCTCCAAGGCTGTGTCATAGTAGTTTTTGCTTTCATCTCTCAGATATCACTAGTGCTGACTTTTTGTCTCTCTTTCACTCTCTCTTCCGCACTCTACATTATGCACACACGCACGCACGCACGCACGCACGCACGCACGCACGCACGCACGCACACACACACACACACACACACACACACACACACACACACACACATTCTCCTACGGCTTCTCCCTCTCTCTCTGAAGTAGCATCACCCAACTCCTTGGTCAAAGCAGAATAATTGTCAATGAATATTTAACAAGGTTTCAGATGATGGGATAGACATCATCCTCTCTCCCCCTCTTTCACACACTCACACACACACACACACACTGATTTCACTGTGATCCAGGCAGAGGTTAGCGATATGGCGTGGTCAGTGGTGCGTACAGCAGCCAGTGGATTAGCAGAGGGGAGATGATGAAGTGCAGAATAAATACTAAATAAACACCCTCTGCTGTTGCTCCTCATACACTAACACAGCTTGGTGCCTGCAGCCATTTCTCAGCAGCTTTACCCCCGCCAACCCCCACTTCACCAACTGGACCCGTTGTACTGGAGGTCATGAAATTGTAATTAACCACCGGCAGTTTTTGTAATTTTTAGTCTAGTGAAAATTCAAGTGTCGAAAGTTTAAATTATTCAGAGTCTGCTTTGTTGGAGAGTGTTGAGTGTGTCCAAGAGATTGTAGGTCTAATCACCACGTCAAAAACAGGGAGGTGCATTCTAACAAGAGAAAAACAGCAGTCTATACAAGACTATGCTTTTAATTCACATAGCGTATACTGTACTTAGGCAAAATCTACAAAAGGTACAAGCTTCATTCATACATTTAGCCTATATATTGATACTCGATCCAATCATTAAAGATATATGAGCAACTGGAAACTTTGAGGTGATGTTCTATCAGTTATCTACAGTAAGGTCCACGCCCACCTGTGACATCATTCAAAGTGGGCAGTCTCTAGAAACAAGAAGGAGTTTGTTAGTGTTGTGTTACCTGTTTGTAAGCCTCTACAATTTAACATGAAACTGTTTAGTTTATGGTGTTTATGTCGCTGCAGCAGGACACACAGTAGCATATGGTCACTGTTAAAACTCTAATAGCCTTTATTCAGTGGGGATGTGGAGGATGGTCCTGGAGGCCAATTCAAAGCCATTTTCACATGTTACTGATGACCCTGACTGATAAAATGAAGTGTAAAAATCACCAACATGTGTGGATTTCTATTTATTTCCATGAGAACGTCAAATCATCCAATCCAAGAAACTAAAAGCAACAAAATTCCAGGAGGAAACAATTCTCACAAACGCACAATCCTTACAAGATGAACCTCATTCCAACAACATGACACCAATTAGTGATATTAAATAATAAAGTCTTTAAATGATTTCTGAGTGTAATATAAAGGCAACACCAGGGTTAATGTACATATATGTGTCTAAACAGCAGTCTTTACCAGCAGAGCAGTCAAAAGTATCACCCTGCCCTAGGTATCCTGTCTTTATAATGCATGCTGGTGACGTGTTTGTGTTCCAGTGGCGGCCCAGGCGCTACGGCGCTGTCCCACCAGTCTCACAGGAGAAGGAGGAAGAAGAAGAACAAGATTGGAATCACAAAATAGTTTTAAAAAAACATGAACATTAAACTAAACGATCTATCCACTATACATAAGTGTTGTGTATAATCTGCATTTAGGTGTAGTTTTAAAATGTTCTATCACAATTTTTTGCCAGACCGAAAGGTTGCGTGATGTACTTCCTGTTTCTTTGGGGTCTTCTGCGCATGTCTCAGGCGCACAAATCTTTACCAATAGACCTACGCTTTGTTTTCCATAACTGGAGCATGCACACTGAAACCCCCCTTCAATGCAAAGTAATGGAGAGCCCTGGGGCGCTGAATTTAGCGTCCGAAGCGACCGGAGTCTCAGCTCAGATCAGGAAGTTGACCCGGAAGTTCTTCCTCATGGGGTTATCATGGAGGCAACAAAATGGATATTTATTTAAAGAATCCTTCTTGGCAGCTTGTGAAAACCAGGCTGATTGATTCCATGGGTCCTGATTTAATCAACTCCATGGTGAGTGACATCGTTTGTTTTGTCTTTTGTTTTATTACCAATGTGTTTGTTGTGGATTTTTACTATTGAAAACGTCTAGCAAATGGCAGAGACCTACTGTTTTATGTCCTGATGAGTGAATTTATACCTTAAATAGCGACATGTCTTTGTAGCCGAATGTTAGAGGGACACTCTTACTGTTGAACGAATGTTGGTTCATGTAGTTTAGCCCCTTTTGAGGAGTTTTATGTTACTTTTCCTTAAAGTGATAATATGCAACTTTTTCATGTTTTTAAATCTTTTCCTTGAGCCAGTCTGTGCTAATATGATCCTTTACAGAGTTAATGAAAAGTCACTCAGCCCCATCTGGTGATTACAGCCGGAAAACCACGATTGCAAAATCTCCGTCGCCGTCATGGTGTCCAGGAAGTCGCGTGTCTCACGAGGGTTAGGCTAACCCAAAGTGGCTAGCTGTTATGCTAACACTGGAGTGTTTTTATCTCATGATTCCTGCTTTTTTTCAATCTCTCCCTGCTTGAACACAGCTGATTTCTTTGAAGGAGTAAATAACCACTCCTGTAGAAAACTATGAAGGCTGAGGAGACATTTCAACAGGTAGATTTATCAGTTTCTAAGCAAGAACTATGGGCTATTTTATTTAATGCAGTGATTTAAAACGGACACCAGAGGGAGCCCAAAACAAGCAAAACTGCATATAATCACTTTAAAATGCACGGCGCTTTATGGGAGTTTTGTATGAATGGTCTAAAATCGTAATTTAACTTATTTTGATGGGACTTATCAGTGGATTTGACTTTATTTTGTTGTTAATTCACTTCAGTAGTTGAGTTGATTGTCATGACCTACTTGGTTAGTGTTTGTTGTCTGAATTGTAACATTAATTATCTGACTGTGTTAGTTATAGATGGATTTATTTGTTTGTGGTGTCAGTAGAAAGCTGATTGTGAATATTAAGTTGTGTTTCTGACCTTGTGTAGGTCAGGTTGTTTTTTCCCTGAAACTCTTACTTCTGTTTTGACCACATTGTGGTTGTTTTTTAATTTTTTTTTATTTTATGTGTATCTTTATTATTTACTTTATATTGATATTATGCTAAGGTCTCCTCATGAAAACTTTATGATTTTGTTACTGCTTGATGTGTAGAATTAGACCTAACTGAACCACATTGTTAGAGAATTAGTGGTAGGGATTTTTAACAGCAAAATAATCAGTCAGATGAAAGTATTTTTGCTTCATTCTCTGCTCTAGTGGTGAGATGTGATTTTTTTTTTTGCGCATCTGAAAACTGATTTGTAAAAATACACCCCAACCAAAAAAAATTTCACCAGCCGCCACTGGGTCACTGGGTCCTAACCATAGAATCTGCTCTCTGCATGAGCCGGGGGTCTGTTTACTGAATAATTACAAAACTAAGGACAAAAACCTCTCGATGTATTCCACCTGGTATCAACACCAACATTAATTATTGGTCAGTCACATTGTAGAAACATCATAACCTATCCTTTCTGCATGTATATAATTTACTTTGGTACTTTAATAGATAACAGAGTTGATTTTTTTTTCAAACACCCTCCTTGTGTGCTTTCTCTCTTTACTCTCTTTCTCTCATTGTAATCAGCAGCCCTTACAGCCAATCTGCTGGCCATAAAACTGTCTGCAGCCTGATGATGTACAGCTCACAGAATTACCTTATCTGCCTCTGATTTACTGTGCCTCACAGGTAGAGAGACAAAAACAGCCCCCACACCTCTGTCTCCACCACCTCTCCATCCCTTTAACTCCTCATACATCCTACTCTTCACCTTTTCCCTTCCTAAGCTTTGCTTTTATCACTCCTCCATTAAACACTTCTTCTTGTCTTTTGTTCTCGTCACATCTGCCACTTCATACCTTTTTCATTAATCAGTTTTATTGTTAAAGTGTTCTCCTTTCAGTCACTTTTCTATCTTTTTGTTTACCATGCTGTTTTATTGCCTACATCTCTCTCCACCTTTCTTTATATTTTTCCCATCTTTCCATTCGTTTTCCTAAATTGTTTGAATTTCTTTACTTCTTTATGTTCCAAGTTCTCTCCTATTTCATTTGAAACTTTTATCTCACGTTTTCCTCCCTCCCACATATTCTTTTTTCTCTCTCTAGCCATATTTCTATCAAATTTTCCTTTTTCGTTGTGTTTTTTTAACATTAATGAATTTGTCAAGTCTCACAGCTCTTCAGTCTTGGGAGTTTCAACAATCTATATCACTTTTCTTCTCCAGATTTCTCATGCTAACATTTTGTTTTCTGTTCATCTTCCCTTCATTCTTATAAAATTATTCTTAATAAAAACAAGAAAACAGAAGGATATTTCAGTCCGACTGTTCTGACTCACTACAAATAAATCAAGAGAGAGGGAGATATTGTTCCAGTAGTTAAAAAGAAAACACCCAATATGCATAAACAGCTTCAGAAACAGGATTTGATGGGGCAAACACACACACACACACACACACACACACACACACACACACACACACAGTCAGCCTAGTAATTACAGCTTTTAGTAGTTTCTGTTTACTTTTATTTAAGGGCAAACTGCTGTTCTTTGATCAGAAACTGAGAAAGAGGTTTTGTCTGTGGGGCTGCACAGAATCAGTCTGTACCTTTAGATATGAATACAAATGAGCGAAATGATATTAAAATGTGTTCATTGGATTGTGTGGCTTTAAAAGCAGGGATGGGGATGGGGGCGTAACTGTGTGTGTGTGTGTGTGTGTGTGTGTGTGTGTGTGTGTGTGTGTGTGTGTGTGTGTGTGTGTGTGTGTGTGTGTGTGTGTGTGTGTGCCCTCTCCGATTTTTATTAAAACAAAAATCCTTTGTCAAAGTTCCTTAATGAAAAATAAATAGTGTCCAGTGTTTCAGAACATCCTTCCAATCAGCTGGAAAAAACCCACTGGTATTTTTTAAATGCCTCATTAGCTCAGAATAAGTCATCTTCCAATTTAACAAAAAGGATGAAAAAGGGCTCTTCTTTTGAAAAATTACCATTTTTATTGTGTGTGTTAAATTTGAAGTATTTTTTGTTGTTTAATTATAAAGCTATGATTCCTGCTGGTAGTGTGAGGCTGTTGAGACATTTAACAGGCCGTTCATGCAGGAAAACCCTCCAATGCAGCTGAATTCAAACACTTCTCTAAAGAAGAGTGGGACAAAAAATTCTTTACAGTGACTCACAAAACTCATTACTGTCATTGCAGCAACCAGGTATTAATTACTTATTCACATAGGGCCAGATGACTTTGGGGAGCTTTTTTCTCTCATCTTTGTCAGATTTAAGAATGAGTTTGTTATCTAAAATGTTTACAGTATGTGATCAAAAAGAAGCAAACACTAAAGACATCTGTATGAGGGAAATACTTCTTCACAGTCCTGTAATGATACATTAAGCGAGCATATTCACTCACCACTGACAGCAAAGCATCGTGTCACCAAACCAATGAGCACACTGAAAGAGCACTCCAATGTTTTAAAGGCTTTGGAGAACTTCATGGTGACCCAAGTATCATACCAGTGGCTTGTCCTCCCAGGAGGGTGCCATTTACCCTCAGACAGCTAAAAGCAGAACTGGACAACAAGATGGCATAAGAAAAGTGACTGAGCATGCCAACGGGTCAATGCCCTAGTAACAAAAGAGAAAACTTTGCATATACTTTAGACCCAAACCCTTGAACATTAACCTCTTCTAACATTAGAGGAATTAACAAGCAAGCTGGCTGGGACACACAACTTCATTATTCAGGATGCCATATCAGATCATCACTGCTGAGAACTTTAAACGTCATATTTTGCAGATTTTGGTTCCTCAGGCTCCCCTTTGGCATTGCATCTGTACACGGATTTCAGAGGACAGATGAGACACATGAGGGTCTGGAGAGTTTGGCTGTTATTGTTGATGACATTGTTGTTTTTGGATGGACAAAAAATGTGTCTGCTGGCACACTGCCAGCAGACTGCCAACATCCATCTGTCCATCCATTTTAGTATCTCACCAGGTTCAAAGATATTCTCATCAGACATTCCTGTCGTGTGTGGTTTGTTCTGTGCTCTGGTCCACTTGGAAGGACGTCAGCACCACTCCGATCACAATTTGGGGAAATCCAACATGTTGGATTGTCTTGAGCTGACATCACAGTGTGTGGTGGTTAAAAATCAAAGCTGTCATGTTTGTTAACTCCAAAGTCATGTTTGATCTCGAGAAATTCTGTGTGATTTCACGTCTGACCTGGGAATGTTAGTGGGTGAATTTGATTTTTGCGTGGTGTGTTGTATGCATGGTGGCGCAGTTAGTTAGCACTGTTGCCTTGCAGCAAGGAGGTCGTGGGTTCACGTCCCGACTCTGCGGCCTCTCTGCGTGGAGTTTGCATGTTCTCCCCGTGCGTGCGTGGGTTTTCTCCGGGTACTCCGGTTTCCTCCCACAGACCAAAAACATGACTGTCAGGCTGATTGGGCTGGTAAATTGTCCTTAGGTGTGAGTGGGTGTGTGGTTGTTTGTCTCGTTCGTCTCTGTGTGGCCCTGCGATGGACTGGCGACCCGTCCAGGGTGTCCCCCGCCTCTCGCCCCTTGACTGCTGGAGATAGGCACCAGCTCCCCCGCGACCCTCTGTGGAGGACTAAGCAGCTACAGAAGATGGATGGATGGTGTTGTATTAGCTGTGTGGCAGCACACCACACACTGTAGCATCAAAACAGTTAACATCCATGATTTTTCAATGTCACGTACTGTATGGGGTCTCATGTTTTGAAATCTGCTGACAATTTGAGAATCCTGCCGTGGAAACCAGCCCTAACAGAAACAAATGTACCACTCAGACACAAAGACATATGAACTTGGATGGGATGATGCACACCAAAGACACACCAGAGAAAATCAGACATAGGGCTAAAGACATTATGCTATGTTATGGCCAGACATCTAATGAAGTGGAACTCATGTCAAAGACACAGCACATCCAACCAAAAGGAGCCTTTGCTTTCACAGCTAGCTCCAGAAAACACATGGCAGTCTGTATCAATAGATCTCTTTACCTGGAACTCTGAAAACTACATCATCATGTGACTACCTCAGCAGGTATGGAACACATGCAAATTGCTACTGCTGCCATTTACAAAATGGAAAGCTGTATCTGAAAGGCATAGAATTGTAAAGTCAGAAGTGACAATGGACCCTGTTACAGCTCTTCAGAAATTTAAGAGTTTGTAAAGTCATGGTGTTTCCACCATGTGACCTCCAGTTCACATTATCCACATGGTCTGTCTGAAAAGACAGTCCAAAATGCAAAAAGAATCCTCTCTAAAAAGAAAACAAAAACAATTGTAACTTGGTCTTGTAGAAATAGAAATAGTCTTGTTGATGGACTGAAACCACCAGCTCAAATCCTCCCAGACTTGTTCTTCAGCATGTCATTTAGAAGAGGAGAGAGAAAAGCCAGCATCACCAGAGGCATCACTACAACTGCTCAATCCTGCCACCACTCAGTCTCCAGCAAACAGTCAGAGGCAGCTAGCTACCACCATGCAGCCAATGAAAACACCATATCAGACCTGATGAGGGACAGATTCTGAAGATTAACCCACAACTCCTGATTGCTAGCCTGGTAAACCAGACTGTAAATGTGAATATATAGTCTGGCCATGATCCACTGAAACGACTCATTCATAGGGGCGGGATCAGCGGTTGTCAATCAAACTGTCTTCACATGTTATTGGATAGTGCTAGGGACAATCAGAGCCATTTAGCAACAACAGGAACCAGCTAGTAGATTAAACTTTTTCCGAATCCTGTCAGCAAAGCGGCCAATAAATCATTTTTCAAAATAAAAGGCTTAAGTGCCTCTATCTGTTCACGTCTTAGAAAAAAGCCCAAATCTAAATTGTCCAAAGTTGATGACAAATATTTTTCAAACTAACGCGGTTCCAAAGCTGTCGCCATGTTGTTAACATTCAGAGCCGAAGCTCTGCCGTCATCGGCTAATCCAGCCCACCGAACTGTTAAAGCATTGTGATTGGCCCGATACGAGACTGACCGGACCAATCAGTGGGCAGCAGAGAGTCTCAACCAAAGTCTGCAGAGCAGAACTGACAGTCTAGTTTACTAGGCTACCTGATTGCAGCAGTTTGTCACTTTCACCTTCAGTACAGCCATCCAAGGTCAAGGGAAAGCATATCACTAATGATCTGGAGTCACTAGGTTCTAGTGAACAACAGTATGAGAATCACACAAGGTTTGGTCTGACTGTGAAACCAAGACACATTCTTAACCTGTAAGGGCCTGAATTACCTGAAGAATCGGACATGTTATTTTAATCTGATAAAAGGCACAAACAATTTCTCTCAATGTTACGGAAATTTTAATCAACTGTGCTGAAGCAAAAACAGAAAAAAATCCTCAACTGACTGGGGGTCTGCAGGAAAAACATCACCCGGTACAGGAGGTAGGCCATGTCTCACTACAGAACCCAGGAAAACCTGGGGTCATCTTAGGTCAGGTCGCCATGGTTTCCTAAGACTTCTTCATTGAGGATCTTTTCATCCCAACAATTCTGTTCCTGACTCGCATGTTATAATCTCATCCTTAGCCGCTAACACAGTGTTTATAACATGACAATAATCTTATTGTTAGCTGCTAATAAAGTGTTTTTAATATATTTAAAAGCATTGGGATCAGCACTAAACAGAGTTAAAGGTTTGCTGGATGGAAACAAAAGATGTTGAATAAATGTTTGCCATGCAGATACTTGTTACCTAAAGCCTTTATGTATTTTGTTGTTGTTGTTATCAGCAGCAATAAAGCTTTACACTTTGCTAAATGAGATGTAATGTTAATAGATACTGAGACATGAGACATATATTAAGACATGAGTTTTATTTTGAAGGACACAGACACTAGTAACAGGAAGTAGCATGCCTTTGTGTTTAGCTGATGTGTTAAGGAGCTGTCAACTGCAACTCCCAGACTAAAAGTGAGTGTGCATTTATTAAATAGGTAAAGTAAACCATCTCCAGATTCTAGCTTTGTTTTTGTTAAATAATGATACTGACTCTTTCATCTGAGATTTACTCATTTAAAACCTAGTTGACATTTTGTCCTGATATGCGACACTATACATTTTTGATCCTATTTTTAACAATTGCATGTTGAATTTGATTCAAATGTCATGCACTAACATTTACCCTAAAGCTTGTATTAATATTCAGTGTCAGATTTCAGGTCTTAATCCAACGACACTTCTCCTACAACCACATGACTAATGTTTGTTTTGAATTGTTTAGTTTACGCTGAAGTCCAGTTTTTCCTAGCATTGTTTACGTTGTGCACTGCTACATATCTAATTCTGTTGCTCAGAATATAAACTGTATTGTCTTGCATGTTGCGAAAATCACAGAACACACACCAGCAGTGTCCACCTTTATCTTTGCTTTTTCTCTCTAAGTTAGAAGAAATCCACCAAAACTTTATTTCCTCTTTGACCAGACAAACTGTCAAACTAAGGAAAGAAAACTCATCAGGTCTTCATGCTCACTGCTTTCCCTCAACACTCATTAAACCATATTACTTCTGCTTTTATTCACTACTATTAAATCCATGTTTAACAAAATATTATGACAGAAACCATCTGCAGCTACATCACATGTACATTTAGCTTTTTTAAGTTAAGAAAAAAACATCCACTTTGAATATTTACTTTTACCAACCTGGTAATTAAATATTTGAGAAATATCAGGAATAGAAAATGAAAACAGAAAGAGCGCCACCACTATCAATTTATTCTCTCTCTCAGAGTGCTTTAGAAACGTCGAAGCGCCGGTGGCAACCGCACAGAAAAGTCTGGATGTTTTTTTTTATTTTTTTAACTCGCTTTATAAATTACATTTTGAAGTGCTTTGGCATGCTAATACCTGCTGCCACGGAGAGCAGACAGCGTTAATTATTTCTTATTGGGATCGGCAGTGATTATTTACATATTTCATTTAGCGGTTATAGATGTGGCAGGTGGGAGGGAGCAGAACGGGGGTGTGGGGGACACTTTTCATTTTGTGTCTCGACAACTTTTTATGGACTAAAACTATCAGATTCACTGACCGTATGTTTGTAGGGGAGCAGAAATAAACATTTCAGTGATGATAATTAAATGTTTCTACGTTTAAAGATGATAGAGAAGTCAGAAAACATTTTTTTAAAACTTTTAATGTGTCACCTTTGACTAAATCATTAATTATAAAATTATTCATGCTCAGCTGGATTCATTTAGGGATGGATGTGAAAACAAAAATGACAAAGTTGAACTTTGTAAGAAACTAACTGATGTAGCTCATCATGAATGTACACTCACTACAGAAACAACTATACAAGTAGGTATTACATTTTTGGTAGTACTTCTAGGGGTGGCATGTATCTCAGTAGGAAGTGTCCCTCTGGTAACCGGAGGGTCGGCGGTTCAATCCCAGCTCCGTCTGGGTTACATTGTTGATGTGTCTTTGGAGACACTTCACCTACCTTGCCTACTGGTGGTGGTCAGAGGGACCTGGTGGCTGTCAGAGTGCCCCAGGGCAGCTGAGGCTACAATGTAGCTGATCACCACCAGTGTGTGAATGTGAGTGTAAATGGGTGAATGACTGTTGTGTTTACAGCGCTTTGGGGAGAGTAGAACTCTAGAAAGAGCTCTATAAATACAGGACATTTACCATTTAGTACTTTGGTAGACATCACCGTTTTGTAGTACTACCTTATGAAAAACGATTTGACCAGCATTATTAAACATAACACAGCTAAAAACATAATTAAAGAACCAAACTGAAAATTTCTGGGTATTCAAATTATGACATGAGCTTTGGAACTCATAACATTTTTTGTAAAAGAATGAATGTTGAACAATCTTCTAAATATAATTAAAAAAACTGAATGGCTCTCTGGCTTTGGTACTCAGCCTCTCCATAATGAGCCGTGAGCCAAATGTAGAAACATCTAGACTTTTCAAACAAAAAAGGAAAGATGAAGCAGTTTTCTAATTTGGGATGGGATGAAAACAGTTTGCAAAAAAAAGTTTAATAATCAACCACACACATATATTATAGTATATATGATTTGCATACCAACTGCCTTTTGTCATTAGCATAAACATGTTAGTAGGTCTTTTTAATGTGATGGTGATATTTACTCAAAACAATCATTTTACTTCCTAGTCTGAATAAAGTAAATGTTATTCTGGTTCTGGATCCAAGGTCTGATTTTTGTGCAGCTATGACTTGCTGATACCAAGTTTGGCATATTCTGATTTATCATAAAGAACTACAATTACCAGAATGTTTTTTCTACTTGTGGTTATCTTAAAATTTTTGATTCTGGAAGTAAAAACATTCATATGGAAGACCTGTTGCATGAATTTGTGCTGAGTTCACAAAGCATGCAAAATGTCAGAATGTTTATTGCTGATTGTATTTTTATAACATGCAAAGTGAGAATGAATGTAAAGTATACTGGAGATCGTGGTACTCAATAGTACGCTAGTGGGCCAGAGTCATGTTCTGTGGTCCTCGAGCTGTCGTTATTTCATAAAATCCACCGCGAATCGACACAGCACCTCCTGTGCAGCTGCTATACTCAAGCGAGTGCAAAATTAAGCAAATTGATTCTTTGATTGTTGCTTAATTAATAATCAGAGACACGAAGAAGCCATCGGCTTCAGCCTCGTTCCATTGCAGTTCACCATGGTGATGAGTTTATTGGATACTTCTGTTGGAAACTGGTTTTTGAATTGATCTGTTTTAGAGCTGTTAGTTCATTTTCTCATGTTTTCACACAAACTGTAATAAATGTTACTCATAGGTTGAAGCCAAATAAATTTTACATAAAGTCAATATTTATTTATTTTTCAATGACAATATTTGCAGATCCAGGAATTAACAGCAGCATTGAGTTTTCTCTAACATAAATTATACAGACAGAGTGACACTGAGTGAGTAAACCGAACTCCCCAAACTTCCCAACTTTAATCTTAATTTATGTAAAGTGATGTGTGGTGGAGTTCTGTGAGCAGGATGAGCCGTTTGCCTGATACCTATGAGGTATCAGGCATGAGTCCAACACTAAGTAATTTGATTTAAAAAGCTGGTAATAACCTGAGGTCAATATTTAAATCACTCAGAGGGGGAGAAGCACTCTGCATGTTCAGGATGCTTCTGTCGACATGCTCAGAGTCAACCACACTGGATCACTATCACCACTCCTCACTTTAACCCTACTCTTTCTCTCACACCTTCCTCATTCTTAGAACGGACCCAGTTTAGAGATGAGGCCAAAATTCACCAATGGACAAACTTGTGAGTTTAGCTCAAACAAATTAGGGTTTTGTACTTTCATCTAATTCTCAAAGCCCTCTCAGTGACTGACTGAAGCCTCCTGCTGTGCTGTTGACTGGTGGTTACCTCCCAGGAGAAGAAACAGCAGTAATCTGATAAACTACAGAAGAAGGTGGGCCTGTCAGCAGAAGTCTAACTGATCTATTCTATTGATCAGTTTTAGAAATAACATCACAGCTTCCAATCCAGAGGATGACAACCTGAACTTGAACTAATATCTTGTAGGATGATTACTATGAAGGCTTGTAAGCTCACGATGAGGTAAGCATGTGTATTCTGTAAATACATTCTGTAAAAAAGTTATGTTCACTCCATGAGTAATATGAGTCCTTCAGACTTTTGCTGTAACAGCTGTGATCACATCATGAGCTCCACGGAGAATCAAATACAATCGTTCCAGACATTTATTCATGGAAAAAAATGTAGAGTCAGGGCTGGTAACTTTGGGCTGGTCCGGGACGGGCTTGTCGCGCATACCGATACTGGATTGGACATCGATGTATTGGTGGATGGGTAAAAATGGCCGATATTGGATCCGATATTATTTGCTACACTTTATCCTAAATAAGAGCTGAGAAATAACATGGTAAACTACATTACTTTACACTGTAGCTCACAAATGACAAATGCTAGACCATTTGAGGGTCTTCTTGTTTAAGTTATACTATGTTTGAGGTTGATTATGTCTGATATTACAATATTTTAGTGTTTGCATTAGCATCGGTGGGTATCGCGTATCAACTGTTTCACAAAGCCCAAATATCGGGCTCAGTATCAGGACTGAAAAAGCTGGATCGATGCATCTCTAGTTAAACAGCACAATTTGTTGCGGAGCAAGCTTGTACGGCCGTGGGTGTGTTCGCATGGGTTTTCAGCGCTTCAGTCAACAACCTACCAACACCCCCACCCCACCTCACCTCACTCCAAGGACAAACCCACAATGTGGTCGTCCATCTGAACCGAACACCATTTGTAAGAGCTCATGGTGTGAGTCGAAAATGCCTGGGCTGAATTATGGTCCCAGTTCATCCCTGGTAAAATGTGGAGGAAGTTTGACGGTATGAAAATTTTGATATCGCCCAAGCCTGATTTATAATACCTGTTCACAAAATATCGACAAGAAAAATGCTAAACCTGTTTCCAGTGAACTCCTCTATTTATAATAATGTTCACTTGAGTTCTTGTTACCTTCAAGTTAATGAATGCAGCCACATTCAGTGTTTTCCATCTCAAGATCTGGATGTGAGGTGGAGGTCGGGGTGAAGGAGGGGGTCACGGAGGGGATTCAAGCTGTCACCTGTGTGCAGGACCTGTATTGGATCTAGTGACTTGTGATATTTTTTTAGTAGTGATGTGAAGGGAGATTGAAGTGTTTCTGTTAGACTTCCTTTGATAAATAAAGAGTTAAAAGGAAAAGCACCAGGAATTTAAAATGTGTATTTCATTTTATTTGTTTTTAACTTGCCTATTTTCTAAGTCATGTGGTGACACCAACACATCCATTTTCAATCCCATCCCCGGGTTGAGGATTACAGCCCTAAAGCTTATCAGAGCAAAGTTTAGAAGCCAGAAAGAGGCTGAATGGAGATGGATGCTAGTTCTGTGACACACCCATTCTGTGTAATGCCACCATCCACCCTGCCTTCTTCTTTGAGTAATGAATGAATGAATGAATGAATGAATGAATGAATGAATGAATGATTTATTTCAATTTGTTGTTAAAAACATAAAATAAAGTAAAATATTAAAAAGCTAAAACAAACAATATTAAAATTTAGAATGAATCAAAATATTATTGGAATGATAATAAAATCTAAAAATCAAAATAGTTCAATAAAAGATAAGTAAATCTACATTTAGATAAACAGATATCGAGATAGAGAACAGCTGAGTCATTGTTTACATGTAAAGCCCGTTATTTGGTCTTTGGTCTGACAGTAATCATATAAGGTACAAGATTAAAGTGACCTGATAAGAAGTTATTAAAAAATAACAAAAAAGTATATACATAATATTTACAAACATCACAATTAGTATGGAGATATAACTTTTATAAAACAATGTGAGTTTTATAAGTAATCCTACTACGACTGTGAATTGCGCCATGAGTTATTCATTTGTGTTTTGGAATGACTTTATAATTTTTTCTTTGTAGCTGTTTTTAAAGCGACTGAAGGAACTAAAACTATCCATCTGTGCTGAGAATTCTGCAAACATTTACCTCAACTCTAAATGTTTTAAGCGAATAAAACGGCATTGATGCCATTTATTTCCTTGTTGATTCCCATGGAGATCCTAGGAAGGCTGACTATCATCAGACTATACCTTCCTCCATTCTTCCACTCCTGTCCCCCTCCCCCTTTCTTTAACTCTCTTCACTCCTCTCCTCCCTCTCCTTTTCTGTGGGGTCTGCATGGGTGAAATGGAAGCCTGGGGCCAACAAGCTGTCTTCACCAGCTACACTGATAAGACAAGCACACACACACACACACACACACACACACACACACACACACACACACACACACACACACACACACACACACACACACACACACACACACACACACACACACACACACACACACACACACAAGTCACAAATATAACATGAACAAATGCTTCATCCCCACACACACATCAACACACACACATGCATACATGTTTTAAACAATTTTAAACTCTGTTCAGACTGTTTGAGGAGCTAATTACACAAGGTTACTTTATACTTTTTACCACACACACACACACACACACACACAGACACACACTTTTGTTTGTGTATTATTTGATTGCTCTCCCTAGACTCTGACCCAAACTACAACCATCCTAGGTCACTGGAGTCCCTGTAACGCGGACGTCACTCTGAATGCGGTTGTGGTTTACTCCACACCGCCACCGGCTGCTGTTTTCTAACAGAACGTCTCCGGTACGCTGCCTCTGCAAGAGCATCGGTGGTTTATGCAAGTTCACGCGATAACAAGTACATGTATAAACAGGGGTTGAAAAATAAAAGCTATACATCTTCTCGTACTTTTGTTGTGGATTATTTATTCACATGGCTTGTCCTATAATGGGTAAGCACGCTCCGTTTTTATATAGTTTATTGTTATGCGTCATTAAGTTTTATGTTGTTTCTTTGTCTTTTAAATATCCAAATTGTGTTAATTTAGCAATGTAGTTTAATTTTGTAAAATATCAGATGCACCTCGCCCGCTAGCGTCTCCCTTCCTGTCTGGTGCACGTAATCTCTTTAACTTGATGAAAATCTGCATGCAGTGTTCGGAAAAAATAGACTTGTTGCAGAAAGTTACGTAAGTTAACTCCACAACCACACTGCAGCCGCACCGGAGCCGGTGTGCAGGCTCTGATTGGACTCAATGATTTTTCATCCTTGTGGAGTCCACACCGCACAGCATCGGTGAGAAGAGTAGCCTTTAGTAAAGGTAAGTATGTTGAAGTAAACTTCATCACTGTATAAAGCAGACACATAAATCATGTTTAGGTCTGCAGAGCAGAGACAGTGTTGACATGTTTAACATTAATATTTCATTATATAATATGATGTTTCTAATGCAGACCACGCCTACTGAAAGGTGAAGAAGTGAGAAGCTGTGGCTGCAGCTAATGACTAAATATTGATAATAATGAAGAGAAATCAAAGAAGCACATCTTTTGGTTGGATGAGCCCACATAAAATTTTTACCATAAATATAATGTTCAAACAGTTTGATGGGTGACGGTTAGAATTTTGAATGCATATGTCCAGAAATAATGACTGACCAAAAAGTTTTAGTTCTGGATGTTTTCTCTCCTGCTGTTTTTAAATCACTGATATCTGAGCAGGATAAATGTATGATAAACAGTCAGCAACCAGAAAACAAGGAGTTACTGTTGAAACTGTTGAAGGAGTAAAGTGTTGAAACCACTCACTGTTTTAAACATAAGAAAAACAACCACGTCAGACTTTCTACACAGATTCTAAAAACCTTTGTTAATGTTAATCAAATAAACCATGAGAGTCAGATTAGAATTTAGAATAATGTGATTTTTCACCTCCATAAATGTTCAACTATATACTGTTAAAAAAAGTAAGTCAGTTCAACTTAGAAACGAAAGTTCACCGGCTGCCTTAAAAATTTGATTCAATTCAACTTAACCAAACACTTTCTTTCAACTCTAAATGTCAAGTTGTACAAATATCATAAATTATAACCATGCATTGTTTTAACTTAAAATTGTTAGTTGAAACAACAAATCCTGTTAGCTTAGCCATTTAAAAAAATCAGTTTATCTTGTTCAACATCCACCTGTCCATTTTCTGTAACCACTTCATCCTCCACAGGGGGTTGTGGGGGAGCTGGTGCCTATCTCCAGTGGTCGGGGGGCGAGAGGTGGGGGACACCCTGGACAGGTCGCCAGTCCATCGCAGGGACACACAGAGATGAACAATCAGCCACACACCCACTCACACCTAAGGACAAATTACTAAGAAACTGGAGTACCTGGAGAGAACACACGAGAACACACGGGGAAACATGCAAACTCCACGCAGAGAGGCCGCAGTGCCGGGATGCGAACCCACAACCTCCTTAATGCGAGGCAACAGTACTAACCAACTGCGCCACCATGCAGTCCCTTTGTTGAGCATACATACAATATATATAATGTATAGTATATATATATATATATATATATATATATATATATATATATATATATATTATATTTATATATATATATATATAATATATAAATATTTTACTTATATGGTATCACCAATAATCCTACTCCTCCAAACCTGCCAAATTTCACAGATTAAAAAAAAATCTATAACTTGCAAATTTAAGTTGACTGAATGAGAAAAATGTAACAATTTGTCAGAATAACTCATAAATTTAAGTTTTTCTGATCAAAACACAAAAAAGTAAGTTTAACAAGCAAAACTTAACTAGGCAAGTTGAGTGAACTTATAAAGATAGACTGAAACAACTTTTTGAGGCTATGATTTTTTACAGTGTAGCGTTGTACAAAATGACTTTTTGTTTGTGATGCACTGGTTTAGTAAGATAGATTGAACTGTAACTTCAGAAAAATTATTTTGATGCTGATGGAAATATGTTTCACCTCTTGAATGTGTGTGTGTGTGTGTGTGTGTGTGTGTGTGTGTGTGTGTGTGTGTGTGTGTGTGTGTGTGTGTGTGTGTGTGTGTGTGTGTGTGTGTGTGTGTGTGTGTGTGTGTGTGTACACTGCTATCAAACTCAGTCTCAAACCCCATAATGTGCCAGACAAATTCCACTAAGCTGTTAAATATTAGCCTTTTTCTACACTCACATTAAACACCTCTCTTGCTCTTGTCTCTTCTTCTTCTTTCTTCATCCAGCAGAACTCCACCCAAGGCCCCGTGTTAATGTATAAAGAAACACATGAGAACACTACACAACAGCATTGTGCTGAAGTTACACGACACAGTAAAATCATCCTATTCACTCAGAGATGGGCACGCGTGTGTGTGTGTGTGTGTGTGTGTGTGTGTGTGTGTGTGTGTGTGTGTGTGTGTGTGTGTGTTAATCCCTGTGTTGACTGTCCTGTCAGACTGTTATATTTGCTGGTATCAGTGTATCGTCTCCTGGCCCCTTAATCCCACCACCCCAGCTCTGATATTCTCTGACATTTATATAAATTGTCTCTCTCCATATGAATGGATCACAAGAAAGCTACAGGAGCAAAGAGAGGAAGGAGCTGATGATGGAGGGAGAGATGGGGAGGTTGAAAGACAAGGAAAGACATGGGGAGAAGATGACTTTTTGAATGTAAACATCTACAAGGATTTAAGCTGACATTTAATACAGAGGATGGTTGGATGGATGGATGGATGGATGGATGGATGGATGGATGGATGGATGGATGGATGGATGGATGGATGGATGGATGGATGGACAGATGAATCAGATCTTTATTTGTTTTGAGGCCCTTTCCCAAATCTCAACACAAAATGATCCATACGGTTCAATAAGAGAACAATAACATTTATTATTGAACATAATTCTTATTGTATGATGAACAGAAACTGATTATTTGACAATTAAAAAACTCTTTCCATTTGAAGTCCTGTTAAAAACAGTTAACACCATCAGCAGCCATTCATTTGGTTCATTGTAATTAATAATAGCTGTATCAAACCAGTTTTTAAACATGGTCAGTTCCTCTAAACAAAATGCTTTCATCAGCAAAAGTAAACCCTGGCTTTAAAACAAGAGGTCCTCAATGCTGATGATCAGTTAATCAAGTGGATTTATTTAGCAGCACCTAGCTGCTACTTTCCCTCTCTAAGCTGATGAATACATGTCAGTCGCCATACTGACCCTAATATAGGACGACCCCATTATAAGACAACCTCCCTTTCAAAAGACTAATCTTCAGAAAAAAATTCACTTTTTAAAGAAACTATTCTTATTGAAATTTTGACAAAATATTTTAAATATAATACATTAATTACAGACCTTTAATTTTTGCCTATTAATGCAGTCACAAAGACCTGTAACGTATATTCTATTGTGTCTGGGGTTCTGTCAGGAAAGACACTAGAGATACTGAACAAAAACTGAGCACAGAAATACCACAGTAATGCAAACTGTCAGAACTTTGCTCATGACGTCAAATCAAAAGTCAGCATGAGGCTTTTACTCACAGAGTCCTCTGATCAGCTGAGCTCACAGTCGTCCCGTCTCCTCCCACAGAACGTCATCACCATGATGCGTCATCTTCAGACAGTTCACTCCATAACTCCATATTCCCTAGCTGCCTGACAGTTGTTTGATGCCTCTGCTGCATTGATCATCATTATCTTAAAATTAGTGTCGTAACTCTGCCTCAGTTTTCTGTCAACTCGCCCCACTTTAAATCCAGTCTGCTGCGGTTGTGTAATGACCCCAAACAACTATCAGAATGTGTCACTGGTTAGACCCAGATTATAAGACGTGTCATTTAAAATCTACTGATCAAACTTTGTTGAGATGTTGTCTTTGTTTATGTGAACAGTTAGTAAGAAGGAACAGTTTTTATGGTCATTTCCATGGAAATTTTAAGAGTTTAGCTATTTAATCTGGAGGTGACGAGGTGTTTTCTGTTGCAGGCCCACTTCTCTGGACTGTCTGCCTGTCAGGCTCCCTTACCTCCACTACCTCTGTGTTTGATTGTTTCATACATTTTGTGCTTTTGTTTGTTTGTGTATTTTTATCCTTTCCCTTCTTATGTTTGGTTTAATGAGCAGCACTTTGGTCAGGTTTTGTTGTTGTTTATATTAGTGCTACGTAAATAAAGTTGATCAAATAAACATCTAAAATACCATAAAGAGTTTTATTAATCTGTGGGAGCCCATAATGATATATATTGTTAACCCTTTCATGAACGTGGGACAGGCAGCATTTAATTTGCTCTTAATGATTCTGATAATAAATATTAGGAGAAGGAAGTATTGATATGTTGAATAGACCCTTTATTTTTACCCTTCAGTCATGGTTACACTTATTTAAATTAATGTGCTTTTACCTATAGAAAACAACTAACACCAAATACTGACAACTACGACTGCATTCATTCACAACAGATGAGCTGTGGAGCTTCCACCAAACCTCTGCTGTTGGTTCTCCTTGTTTTGTATTTTTGACTATGGTCCATAAACACATAAACATGATGCTGTTGGTTGACCTTGTAATTTACCCCTGGATACACACACACACACACACGCACGCACGCACGCACACACGCACGCACGCACGCACGCACACACACACACACACGCACACACCTTCACCTCTGCAGCAGTAATTAAGCATCCTATCTGGTCATTAGGAAGCCCTAGTAGATAATGAATACACAACAAAGTAAGGTTCACCATCAAATAGCCTGATGATTCTAAATGATGCGTCACAATAAAAATTATAAATATGACTTGTTGGAGCAAAGCACAATGCAAAACCTTTTTAATGACGTTCTGCACACCTGCAATGATGCATGTTTTAAGGTGACATTTTCTATTAGCTAAATGATTAGATCAGTAGATTTAAACTCATCAAACATAACATTCTACTTCTCCATACCACAAAAAGTCCTGTAAGATTTATTTTGGTCACAGTTTCCTAATGACTTGTAAATTAGACTTGGTGTTATTCGAAATAATGTCTATATTTGTCTAAGTCTCTCAGAAAATTAACAACAAAATGTTGAGAATGAAAAATCTTTCTGTGAAAAAAAAAATCAAGGTTCATCTTCAGGTTCTAGTTATACGTCAGCACCAATCCCTGGCTCTATCTGAGCACTAAATGTTTCCTGGGGCAGAACAAAAAACAGAACATATTCATAGATCAGAGCATCACATCCAGGGATGTTGCTCCTGAGAGATATTCACACCCCTTCTTGAAGGAAAACAAACCATTTGATTTGAACAGCAGTCAATAAAAGTTCTGTGGTGTTTCTACAACAAAATGATGAAATAAGCTAACAGGGTTGTTTGGGTGCATGGCGATCATGGAACAGCATGTAACTGATTAAGTGACATCACAACAGGAAGCTGATTGACAATGTTGTGTGGAAAAACTTTAATGCAACTATTTATGATACTGATGAAGAGCTGAATCTTGATGAGACATTTTATTAAATGAAGAGCAGAATGATGTGCGTGGAGTATTAGGAACTAAAGGAGCATCAGGTTAGTCCAGTTAGCTGAAACGTCCTAGCAGCAGCTCTAAATGGTTATCAGTAGTTTGTATGGCTCTACCTGCTGGTAGCACGTTGGGGCTCCTGATGACATGATGGATGGTGTTCTGGGGTATCTCCTCCCAGATCCTGACCAGGTCATCACTGAGCTCCTGGATAGTCTGAGGTCAACCTGGTGGACCCAATGGACCTAAACATGGTGTCCCAGAGACAATCTACTGGATTCAAGTCAGGCTAGCATGGAAGTCAGTCAACAGTATCATCCCTTTATCCTCCAGGAACTGCCTGCAGACTTTGAACAAATGAGGCCATTATCATGGACCAGGAGGAACCCACAGCCCACTGCACCAGTGAAGGTCTAACAATAGGTCTAAGGGTTTTATTCTGATACCTGATGACAGTCAGGGTTCTATCATGTATCCTGTACTGGTCTGTGTGTTCCTCCATGGATCTGCACCCCCAGACCAACACTGACCCACCAACAAACCCATCATAATGAACAATGTAGCAGCAGTGCAACATTCACCACAGCTTCTCCAGACTCATTCATGTCTGTCACATCAGCTCAAAGTCAACCTGCTCTCATCTGTGAAAAGAAAGAACAGTGTGTCTCAGTACTGGACCTGCCATGGTGTTCTCTGGTAAATACCAGTGGAGCACCACGGTACTGGACAGTAAGTACGAAGCTCATTAGAGCATGTGAGGCCCTCAGGCCACCCTCATGAAGTCTAATGTTTGGTCAGAGACAATCACACCAGTAGGCTGCTGGAGCTCCCTTTAGGGCTCTGTCAGTGTTCATCCTGTTCCTCCTGCTGATGGGTTAAGGACCTCCCACGGCCCTGTCCAGCTCTCCTAGAGAAACTTCCTGTCTCCTAAAGTCTCTTCCTTGTTCTTGAGACTGTGCTGGGAGACACGACAATCCTTCTAGTAATGACATGTATTGATTTTCTATCCTGGTGGAGTTGGACTGTAGGATCCAGGTATCACTTAATGCTACCAGCAGTGACACTGACCCTGGTCAAATGCAAAACTATTGAGAAACAGTCAAAAAAAAAAAGCTAAGAAGGGAAATATTCTGTAGCCTCCACCTGTAAAACCACCCCTGTGTTAGGAGTCGCCTCATTGCTGCCTCTTTGTTGCACCTGTTGTTAATTTGAATAACAGCAAAACAGCTGATACTGATCAACCCCCCTCTGTTACTGAACTGACCAAATCAATATCCCAGATGTTGAACAGACATGATACCAGACTCAGATTAGAAAGTGTTCCTTTCCTTCTCTTAGTGTGTTTGGATGCATTTCTTGGCTACGATTGTCAAAAGGGACATGAAAGGTAGAGATGTTTACTTTAGGGATTGAGTTCTAAAGAACGAAGCCTCGTGCTTCAAAACGCTCCTAAATGATCCACATTTTAAGAGAAAAGTAGTCCAGAAAACCAGGAGGGTTGAACCGTTTCATTGAATCAAAACAATTACCAATTCATTGTCCTCCTAACAGCAGAACGTAGTCCCAAAGGAAGGATTAATGATATAAAGTCAGAGTGACTGAGGGAGAGAGGTAAACAAACTAACAAACAAACAAAAATATATAAAAATAGCAATAATAATAATACAATAATTAATCTAAAATAACTCTTTCCCTCCTGCTACCCCTGTCTGTCTAAGCAGGGGAATTCTATCCATTATGTAATCTATATGTACCACTAACTGAATTGAACATTTACCTCTCCTTCAAATCATTAATCAAGACACAATGTTGATTTTTACAATAAATGAAATCAGTTTACCATTAATACCCATCTTAAATCCAGGCTCCTTCAGTCATTTCAAACTCAGCTTTAAAAGAACCTGGATCAAAGCAGGATGAGAAACACAACTTATGACAAATCATCTCCCTTTACCCTCTCATTCTCAACAATCAAGGAAAAAGGGATTCTTCCCAACATTTGCCATAAAAACCAGGAAGCAGCAGCTTTTAGGCGTAACAGGCTCTCTGTCAAAAGGTCGCAATTCATTCTAAGAACTTGTTTTCCTGCAAATAGTGGGCGGAGCCATTTCAGAGACATAGAAGTGCAACATCACTCCAAAGCTGGAAGCTGACTGTTGGTTTAAAATGAACAACAAAATGAGATCCTGAGCTGAAACGCCTTTGACTGTTTTGATCACGTCATTCTAGAAACATGTCTATAAAAATAACCTATTTTGATCTTTTTGGAGAATAACTGGGAGCCTTGCTGAGTTAAAGGAAAGACAGAAAACATCTGTTTACAAAATGGCTCCAGCATTTTAAGGTCCTGATCGTTTAGTTTCAATGTTCACCATCCAGAATTCACAGGATCACATAAACAGGAACTAACATTTACACTGGGAAGAAGGAAACTGGAAGGTAACTTTAGTTTGTTGCTGGGAAGTTTTATGGATTAAAGCTGAAGATTATCAACAATGAATGATTTGTTAATGTGCTACAGGCACGTAGCTGATGGCAACACGCACACGCACACAGACAGACAGACAGACAGACAGACAGACAGACAGACAGACAGACAGACAGACAGACAGACAGACAGACAGACAGACAGACAGACAGACAGACAGACAGACAGACAGACAGACAGACAGACAGACAGACAGACAGACAGACAGACAGACAGACAGACAGACAGACAGACAGAGAGAGAGAGAGAGAGAGAGAGAGAGAGAGATGATAGCTGGCTAATGACTGTCACTGTTGACTGATCACAGTGATCAGGTTATTGCAGCTCTAATTGCAACTAAACAATCTGAAAACAACCAGAGGTTTGCTGGAGGAGAAGAAAGAGTGGAACAACTGAACTTTCACTTCACTGCATCCATATGCTGTCATTGTCTGATGGGTAGAAACAAACTTCAAATAAGCATCCTGAATAAACGTAAAACATATAATAAACCAAAGGCTAGCGCTATGTAGGGCTGTCGCGGTTGAGGAATTCCCCCTGCGGTGAGTCAGGGCGGCTCAATATTGCGGTGTGCGATTTTATTGCAGCACTTTATTTATTTAGCACATTTCTTTGTAAATTACTAAAATAAAATAATTATTATTAAATTAGATTAACCTGGTGCGTGTGGGCACTATCATTTCACTTTCACACACACAAATAACGGTGATTTATAGCTCTGTCATGTCCTTGTTACGCGCAAGGAAAACCAGCATGTTAACCTGATGCGGCTTCAGACAGGATGTGAGAGGGGTGACAACATTTCCAGCGACACTGAAAACCCTCTCAGAAGGTGCGCTTGTTGCGCAAATACACATGTACTTGCGTGCGACTCTGGAGAGCAAAGGGAATCTTGGTTGTTACGCCACCGTGTCAGGGGATCAG
>SSNR01000349.1:163492-236442 GCA_006937965.1 Callopanchax toddi
ATCAGCAACTAGTCGACATATGGCATAAAAAGTCACTACAGAGCAGAAAAGTTGACAAGTCGACTGGTTCGTGCAACCCCTAGAGGCCACTCTCACTACAATGGCTTCTATTTAAAATTACGGCTCGGGTGTGGCGCCGACATTTCCTGTTGTCACCAGCCTTTAGAGATAAGAATAAGTTAAGGAGCATGAACATCTGGGAGAGACTCGGAGTAGAACCACTGCTCCTCCATATCAAGAGAAGTCAGTTGAGATAATTCAGGCACCTTGCAGGATGCCTCCTGGACACCTCCCTGCGGAGGTGTTTTGGGCATGTCCTGCCGGCAGAAGGCCCCCGTGTCAACCAACAACACGCTGGAGAAGTACATCTCCAGGCTGGTCTGGGAAGGCTTTGGGGTCCTGCCGGAGGAGCTGGTGGAGGTGGCCGGGGAGAGGGAGGTCTGGGACTCCCTACTTGGATCCCTACTTGGAGTGCTGCCCCTGTGACCTGGATCAGCAGTAGAAGGCAAGCGGATGTTCCAAAAACATCAACAACAGTCGACAAGTATATGAATCACTGAATATAAATGAAATGATGCAGCCCTATAAACCACTACATCCTTTTAATAAAATAATGTCTCCGGTTACATTTTTCTGTAGGGAAACCTCAACCTGTTATAAAATATTGATCTCATCAGCAAAGATACAAAAAATATATATATGAATTTTAAATTCCTCTTTGTGTTTCTGTTTTCCAGATAGTTTTTAGTCTGTTGAGCTAATTAAATAATTTAGGGAAATTTGGAGGTCAGGGTTAAAAAACAAAAACAAAGTAATTTATCCAAAATCAGGAGTGAGTGTGTAGAACTGAGCTGTATGCAGCAGATACAGAGGGATCAATATGGATCAGCCAGCAAGGAGATGAAGGAAAATAAGCAACAACAAAAACAAACAAACATATGAGCTCAAAGGAAACAATTTGAAACCAAAGAGAAAAAAATCTAAACTGTACAAGTACCTTAAAGCTTTCTGCTGAGCATGCTAGCTGAGGACTGGCTGATGAATCCAGTGGGGCTGTGAAGGGCTCGTGTGATTGGCTGGTGTAGAGGAGGCAGGACTGGATGCAGCGGAGGGCGCGGAGCATCCAGCCATGTTGACGCCGGATTTGTCGCTGGAGCTGATCCCATTGGCTTGCAACCATATGGAGGATATCCTTCAGAGCTGGAGGGGAGAAACACAGGGATGAAACAGAGTGCATCCCAGTTCTGGTCCTCCCTGTCTCCCTGGGCTGGATCCCATATCCTCCACCATTAAACTCAGTACCAGCTCCCAACGTGGCTGCATGCTACTACTCATTACACACCCACAAATCACACATTACCACAGAAAGCCTTCTATGAAGCTGTGTTTTCTCCCCAGGTTAGCAGCTCCTTGTGTGATTGACCTTGCAGCGTCCATTCCTTTTCTCAGTATTTATGCTATGTTCAGATTTTTCTTCAGTTCTGTAATTCATGTTAATGCAGGAACAGAATCAGACCCACATCAGCCAGTTGGACCTATAGAAGCTGTTTGAGCCTTTGGCTTTTTGTCTGCTTCTCCATCTTTTCTCCTCCGTCTCAGTATTCGGCCTTGTGTGTGCTTTATTGTGTATCCAATCATTGTGTGTGGTAGGTGAAAAAGAAGGTGTGAGAACATACCCAAGTGGTGGGAGGCGATGATGCTGAGCAGCACTTGGCCCTCCTCCATAATGCTCTCCTTCAGAGCAGCATGACTGTCAACATTTAGCTTAAAACTCTAAAACACAGAAACAAAGATCCTAGTCTGCTTGACTAGGAACTATTCACTAAATCAGATCTGGATCAGGAGTCCAGTGGCCTCATATTAAACACAGGGTAAGAGGATAAGATAAAGAAAATAGAAACAACAACACAAATGTGGTAAAGCCCACAGTAAACACAAAATGAAAAAATAGAAAAATAAAATTGATATGATAAAGTATGAATGGATTATAAATGGAGAGATGGACAAGCACAAAGCAGCCTGAGGCAGTGTTGGCAAAACACTCCAGTCGGGCCTCTGAACACCATTAAAGCCTCTTCTGATCTGATCCGTGTGTGTGTGTGTGTGTGTGTGTGTGTGTGTGTGTGTGTGTGTGTGTGTGTGTGTGTGTGTGTGTGTGTGTGTGTGTGTGTGTGTGTGTGTGTGTGTGTGTGTGTGTGTGTGTGTGTGTGTGTGTGTGTCTTTAGAGGTGTTCAAGCCCCAAGAATTAACCACCTCTGACAACCTGCTGTGCTGCAGTGGGAAATGCTGCACACACATAAACACATGCGCGCACACACACACACACACACTGCTCCCAGGACTCTGCAGTGTGCGTCCATGCTTGTGTGTTTTAGTTGTGTAGTCTGCCTAACATTACATCAAGGAAAAGGAAAACAGATGCTTTAACCCCTCACTGGTTGAAAGGAGCTGCAGGAATCTGGTAGAAACAAGCCAGCAACTGAAATATATCTAATGCATTCAATCCCTATTGAATTGATCGTGACATTATGTCAGCGTTATCCAAATAAAACAGACCTGCCTGCGTTCTATAGCCATTACTTCTCTTCAAACGCTGTAAATCCCTTCAAATCTCACAGCTGATTGGGTAATTGTACTGATACAGATGCCACTCTGACCCACTTAATTTCCTGATAAACTGGTAAAACAGCTAATAAACATAAAATACGTCTATGAGAGCAACAGAAAACAGCATGACTGTCTGTGTCTCTGGGATAGGGCCGCCTGATGTTAGGAATGAATTAGGTTGTGCAGATTAGCCGGGCTATCAGAGCGCGATCGTATTTCAACGCCTTATTCCACGAGCGATTCGGCTCAGTTTCCTCCGTTTAATATATAGAGAGCATAGAATCGATAAGAGTAGAACAGCCAACCATCAATCACATGATGATAAGGCATGAAGAGCAGCTCTGCTGTTATGCACGTTAGACAGCAGGCAGTAATAAGAGACTATATGTGTGTGTAGTGTATTTATGTCTGTGTGTGAGGAGGAGAAGAGAATGAGAGAAAGGATGAAAAAATAGTGACAGCCAGTTTGAGAGAGAGAGACAGAGAGAGAGAGAGACAGAGAGAGAGAGAAGGGAAGTGGGAAAAGGGCAGTGTGAATGTACTTGCATGTACTGCTGATAAGAGAATTGATGGACTGCACAAATAAAAGATCCATTAGCATAAAGAGATATAATGGGCTGACTCTCTTCCCTCCATAGATTAAACATTTTATACACATGCACATTAGTGCTTCTGTACATGTTTAAGACAAAAGTTAGAGGCAAACTTCAATATGATGAAATACATCAAAATCTTAAGCAAAGCTTGTTTTTATTATTTTTTATTGTATAAATAAAACTGTACTGAATTTGACCAGATTTCACAGGAATTGGACTGAGATTGAATAGAGGAGGATCAACGTGGTCTTCAGCCTGTCTGTGGAACCATGGACCAGATCTTTACCCTTACTAGAGTGGTGGGGGCATGGGAGTTCACCCAACCAGTCTACATGTTTTTTGTGGATCTGGTAAAAGACGTCTGACCATGTGAAGTCTGGGTCCCACAGGAAAAATTAGCACAGAGTCTTTCGCAAGTCTTCTAGTCTCCCCTGAAGCGAAGCGCTGTTGAACATCTCTTAATTCTTCAACAATGGGTCAGTGAGCTATTTATTTATTTTCTAAAAGCCTCGCCTTCCTCCGCTTATCCGGGTCCAGGTCGCGGGGGCAGCATCCCAACTAGTGAGTCCCAGACTCTCCTCTCCCAGCCACCTCTACCAGCTCCTCTGACAGGACCCCAAGGCATTCCCAGGCCAGGTTGAAGATGTACTTTCTCCAACATGTCCTGGGTCGACCCGGGGGCCTCCTGCCAGCAGGATATGCCCAAAACATCTCCCCAGGGAGGCGTCCAGGAGGCATCCTAATCAGATGCCCAAACCACCTCAGCTGGCTCCTCTCAATATGGAGGGCATTGCCCTATGGAGAAACCCTATGGAGAAAACTAATTTCGGCCGCTTGTATCCGCGATCTCGTGAAATAGAACTGTCGCGTAGCTTTAGCGCCATGGCGTGGTGCAGCGCTGGTGTTTTCTGTGGGACCCAGACCTAAGGCCCTTTATTAAGGGTCATTCAGTCTGCCCTTTGTCACAAACAGCTGGAATGAGAATCAGCACCTCCAAATTTGAGTTTATGGTTTCAACCAGATAAGGGTGGATTGTCAACTCTGGCTCGGGGTAGAGGTCCTACCTTGGGGAGGGTGAACCAGGTGAAGAAGGAGCTAAACCAGAGAAGATTTCAATGTTTCTGTCAATCGACAAGTCTGACCCCCACATATGCTTTGGGTAATGATTGCACAGAATGAGGTGGAACATACAGATGATTAAAATGAGTTTCCTCCACTGAGCTCAACCTTGGGAGATGTTTCATGCATGTCCAGCCAGCAGGAGGCCGCCGGGGTCAGCCTGGGACGTTGGGCTGGGGACACCTTGGGTTATATGTTAAGTACAGCGACAACTCACTGCAAGTTACAAAACCTGGTGTGTTGCCTATATTTATATATTTTATGGAAAAACAAATCACACAACTTCTAAAGAAGGCAGCTAACAATTACTTATGTTCACATCTTAGAGCCATAATAGTCTAGAAGTCAAACTGCCTCACAAGGCGAGCTGCTTCAAAGCCTGAGTGATCAGATTACCTGTTAGCATTAGCATATTAGCCTGGAGCACTGGGTAGGGTAGTCTCAGAAGCCTACCTAATACCATTTAGCTTTTAGCACTGGCATATTAGTGTGATGGTATGAGGTGTGCAGCGCTGATACCGAGATGACATTGAGGTCTGTCATTGAGATTGCATATTCAGCTGCATGATCAGAGGCATGCACATGCGCACTCACAAACACACACACACACACGTGCACGTACACATGCACACACACGTACACATGCACACACACACGTACACATGCGCACACACACACACACACACACACACACACACACACACACACACACACACACACACACACACACACACACACACACACACACACACACACACACACACACACACACACACACACACACACACACACACACACACACACACACACACACACACACAGAGCAGATAGGACTGGGTTGATGAGACATGATCTGATCAAAGAGTCTTTGTAATAATGATGATCAAATTGTCTTCATTCATACAGAGGCAAGAGAAACTACAGTGGTGTGATGGTATTCCCTGAGGAGGGTGTGTGTGTGTGTGTGTGTGTGTGTGTGTGTGTGTGTGTGTGTGTGTGTGTGTGTATGTGTGTGTGTGTGTGTACACATGCCTCTGTCTCCTCATACAGCTCCCTCCTTCACTTTCTCTCCATTTTCCTCCACAGACCTTTTATATTAAGTAATAAAAGGCTCTCATTGGCCGTCCTTTCGCTCCCCTTCCCGTTTCTCTCTTTCTCCTCTCATCTTCCCTTCCTCACTCTGCTTTCTGCTCTTCTTGTCTCCACCTCAATCTCTTAAGTTTCCTTTCTCTTATTACTCTTCAGACTCCTTCAGTACCAATCCATTTAATTCAGGTTACCCCACCACACTCACACTCTCTCTCTTTCTGTCTCTGACCACACCCATACGATTCTAACTAAATGATCAAGGAAGTAAAAAGACATCGTTCATTCAAGCTCACATAGAAAGCTCTCATCAATTCAACACATTGTTCTTAGTTCTTTCAGATAGAAAGTAGGCTATTCCTGAGTTAACTACCTAGAGTGTACAGCTGTTCTGCCTGTTTACTAAATGGGTTTTCTACAGAAAATACACAGCACAGCATGACATGACAACAGACATAAGAAGAGCTAAGTACAGCATGCTTGAATCTCAAATAGCCAAAGTTTGTTTTAAAGTAAAAATGATATAAAAACAATTGTATATGTGCCTCTTTTAGAACCAAGCTTCAGAGTTGGGCTTGTTCCTGGAACTGAGACATCCATTCTGTTTGCTATACAGCCGGACAGGGAAAAAGAAAAAAGAAACAAGCTTCATGTTCTTAAGACACAAAGTTATAAGTAGACTCGTCTTCAGTTGCATATGAGTAACTGGCTGTTTGTTTGTTTATTATAAGCTGAAAGTAACAATTTCTGCATTTTGCTGCCATTGCCGTCTAATATTGCAGCACCTGGCAAGGACACCTTGTATCCCTGAGACTCCACTGCCTGTGATTAAAGCCGCTCTGTGGATTATTTCAGCAAGAGAGCAGTTTTTGAATCTAACGTACAACAGCTCCTCCCAAAACACCTCGATACGTGGGCGTGTTCGCGTGCACACGGTGCATTACTTCGGTCTGTAAACTGGGCATAAACTGTGAGACTCCTGCTCAAACTATAATTACATTGTAGGGTTCAGTCACTCACAGTTCACACATCATGTTCTCACACTGTATGAGGGTCTGAACCTGTCTGTCCCTGCTGTGCTTCTGATACGTTGGTCTGGAACTGCGAGCTGCTCCTGGACTCTGAAGCTGAACCCGGACATGACTCGGTCCTGAATGAAGTTCTTGACCAAAATAAACATGTATCCTTGGCAAGCCTTGCCATTCTGTGAGGAGACATTTTTAAAAATAAAAATAAATCCCTCAGTAGCCGGGGAATGGATAACTATTTAGTAGAAATTAGCTCTGACTGGCTCCTCCACGACTTATGAGACTGTAGACACGGAGCATCCTGTACGAGAGCGCCCCCACCGTCATGGGCATAAATCCCAGGGGGGACATGTCCCCCCTAACATAAAGTTGTCCCCTCCAAAGTCCCATCAAGCACAAATCATATTTTAGGCGTCAGTTGAAAGCTCAATTCAAGTTGTGCTACTTAAAAAACTAATTTTAAGATTTATAACTCTTAAAAGTTTCAAGTCCCCCCCATCCTCACAGTGATTTGGTACAGTTCATTTTCCTGATGGGAGGGGCTGCCCCTACTTCCTTTCCCTGCTCCGCTCCTCATTCAGACACAGGTAGAGCAGGCGAGGACAAAATGTTGATTTAAAGTTTTCATGCATTAGAACGTTCAGTGACCAGTTAAGAAGTTATTGATCGTTTCACTTGTTCAACAACTTCATCCATAACATAAAAAACTGTATTTCAGCTCCTCTGTGTGAAGTCTGCTGGCCTGTTTAACATAAACAGCTGGTTCACCCTGTAGAGTCAATGCTCACACCACCATCAGATGTTTCCTTAATTTTTAGGTAACTAAATCACGTACAAATTTATATTTTACATTTATCCACAACGCTGTTTTGTGTAGAAGATGTCTGTTGTTGGTTTAAATATGTCCTGAGTTTATAATGTGTCTGAACACAGCATTTGCCGTAGCTGCATCTGTTCATGGAAGAAAGAGGAAAAAAAAAAACGCAGCGACTCGCCGTCAGCTGCTGGTTTTAATGGAGAACATAATGTTTGTAGAAGTTTTGATATGATTTCTGACTCAAACTCATCCTAAGACAGACAGACAGACAGACAGAGAAAGAGAGACAGGGGACAGACAGACAGGACCGAGACACACCATCCTCCTCTGTTTCACTGTCAGTGACGTTTCTAGACAGATTTTGGCCAGATTTGTTCATTTATGTCAGATATTATTATTTGCAATCTGATTTTTTTGTTCTAAATTTGTATTTTTTCTTTTGTTTTTTATGTTGTAGTTAAAACTTTGACTGATGTCCTGTTCAGATTTTTATTTTCTAATAATCTGACTGTTATTTTTCACTCCTTATTCTCCTCTAAATTAATTTCCAAGTCAGACATTTCTGGGACTTTTTTTTTAGTTTTCTGGACTTGAAACATTTTTCTTTTACAGAAGGAAAACTAAACCTGGACTAATTAAACACATTATCTGTAGCTAAGTCATGCATCTCTTCTAAATCTAATAATAAGATGTAGACTGGTGTTTGTCCAATAGTCTGGCAGGTCTAATAGTCAGGTTAGAATGGAAGAGGAGAGAAAAATAAAAAATACATCCAGTTGTTTTTCAGTGAATCAAAATCATTTGTTGAAAAATATTTATCAAAAGCCTGTAGACAGGTGGGATATAGACTAATAAATAATGATGACATCATAAATACAGTTATGGCTTAATATTATAGCGTTACCAAATACGCTATAACCTCTGACCCTTGACCCCTTGACCATCACACAAACAATAATCCTCTTTTTCCCCCAATAACTTGGATTACAATGACACTTTTACTATGTTTTAACCTGAATCAACATTCCTCCAGGTGTCTAGATCGTTTTTCTGGAAGACTCCACAGGACTCTTCAGTAATAATAAACTTAAAGGACTCCTGAATGTCTTTCTAAATGACACTCTTAATCTGCTGTACAGAAATGTCTTAACATGATTAATGCACGTTCTTCTACAGTGTTACGAATGTTTGATCCAGCTTCAGTATTATTTCATATTTCTACTTTGCTAAAAGGTTAAATCAGTATTATTTCATACTTCCTTTATTAAGGTAAATATAGCTTTAATGGCTTGAGTCATGTGGCTTAGTAAACTCAATCCCATTGGCCCACATCAGCACTCAGTGCACTTCAACTGTCTTTCCACTCCGGAAGAGCTCAGTTCTTATTCAGCCTTTGATGAAACTAGACGCTCAGCTGTCACCTGCTACACAGCTAAGCTATTTCCTAAGTCATCGGCCTGCCCTGAACAGGTACCAACCCCCGTTTGAGCCAATGATCACTGCTCCCCTCTGAGGACAGACACCTTCAGTCTGCCCTCCTCGCCAAACATGGAGACACCAGCCTCTGATGCTACAAACCAGAAATGGCTCTGCTAAGCCTCGGATCCTCGGACGCAGCCAGGCGCCTGCCGGCGGCCCAACAGTCCCCGACGGCCCAGACGGATCGGGGGGGCGGGGGGCACTCCACCTCCATATGGTTCTCAACCCCTGCCGGACTACGATGCATTGGACCGGTGGTCTCAGTAAGAACCCACTTTCTGGTAATCCAAAGGCCTGTTGATAAAGCTAACAGCTTAGCTTACTCCAACAAGTAACTCCTCCACTTAACCCTCAAACTAAATTAAGTAACAATCCTAGTCTTAAACATCACAGACTCAGGTCATTAAAACTTATATTAAGATCAACTTAGAACACCATATCATCGTGTTGACAATGCTTAACAAAATTGCTACCTCAATGCTAACCTGTTTGTACTGTCTGTCAGCTTTTATAATAAATTCTGTAAAGTCTTTATTCCTGACTCAGTCTTCCATTCGTCAATAAAAGGTACGTAATCTACTCACTGTAACATTCATAGAACCTAGTTCCTGCATAATCCATCAGTTGTATGCCAAGGTATCTGAGCCTAAGAGAGTTCAGTTTAAAACCGACAGAGCTAACTGAGAAAATTGCAGAAGTGTGCAGCTACAAACTTTAGACAGTTTAAAACGCTACATTATGTAAGAATTTTTAGAAAATGCCAGACAGCACAGCTAGAAAAAAAAAGCATGTTTTAGTGTCCCCTCAGAAATTTCTCTCTAAAATGTTACTGTTTAATGTCCCCCCCAACAATGAACTGGGATTTTCGCCCCTGCCCACCGCTACAGGTTTGCTCAAAGCGCGTGCACGTTGACTGACAGCCGACAATGTAGAAATTTGAATTTTATTGGCTGAAAAAGTTTGCCGGTCAGAAAGAATGCAAAGGGGTCTAGAGGAGGAAGGAGGGTCTTCAGAAGACTAACATATGTTGTGGAACTCAACCCATAGATCATACTGTAGTTTAGACCTGAAATGTCATTGAAAACATTTAGAACATTTTGATGCATAGAAAAATACTGCACATATCAGCTTTAAGTATGTGATGGTCTATGAAAGATTGAAGACTATGTGATAAGATTTGTGCCAAAAGGACAAACCAAAAAACTACAGTCACAGACACTAAATAACACTAAAGCAATCAAAAATAACATTTTAGAAGCAAGTGTGAACATCAAAAGCAAATAATTAACTCTAAAAATAAAATAAAACTATGTAATAAGTAATATTTGTTTTTCTAAACCAAAAACTTATATTTAATTTTATTTCTTTGACACACCTTTTTGGTTCTCACTTAATCCTGCTTCATTCAGACCATTTAGGCTTTAATTCTGATGGACATGTTTTGGTGCTGCTGACATCTCTTTGCTGTTGCTGCACCTTGGTTTTGCTTCTGTTCTAGGTTTTTGAATTTGCTTTTAAAAGTCAGTCTTAATTGGAGGGTTTTTCCAGTGCCTCGGTCTCATGAGTTATGGGGGTTTGGAGTAGGTGGCTCCTATACCAAACAGTTAGCGCCACCTACTCCAAGCCCTCATAACCAATGACATTGAAGCACTGGAAAGCCCCTCCTACTGAGACTCTTTTAAAAGCAAAAACTTAGAGCAGAAGCAAAACCGAGGCGCAGCACAACCAAAAAATGCCCTTCAGAATAAAAGCTTAAATGGTCTGAATGAAGCAGAATTAAATGAGAACCAAAGGGGTTTCAAGTAAATAAAATATGAATTGTTAAGAAGTAAAAAAAAATGTTGGTTTAGAAAAAAAATTATGAATTAGTTTAGTTTGTTTTTAGAATTATTTTTTTGCTTTTGAATTTCACACTATTCCTTCTGAAATGTTTGTTTTTTGGGGTTGCTATATTTGATATATTTTGTGTGTAACTATCTTTTGGTTGATTCTTTTGGCACAAACCTTATTCCATTGAGGTCCTTTAAAGCAAAGCAATAGCAACCAAAAACAGGCAAGATAAACTCAACAGCTCTGACTGAAGTACTTCAATAATCCCAGTTGTAGTTGTTTTTTGACCCAAAGTGGATCACAGATGTAATTTTGATGTTTTTGTGAGGATATGAATCTTTATGAAAATGGCCTGAGAAACCATGATGGTCACTTTTGCACACAGCCTGCCTTTTGAGATGTATTCAGTACACTGTGCATCAGACTCTCTCTGTTGCTCTCACACCTCTTTATCTCCCTCTCCTACTTATGTGGCCACCAGTAGTGTGTTGCTTCTAATGGGATTCAGAGGCCTGGTTCACCCATCAGACCCAATCAATAGGCCTTTCATTGGCCGCCATCTCTTAGCACCTTACAAAGAGCAGCCTGTGTATGAACGATTGTGTGTGTGAGCGTGCATGCTAGCATCCTCTTGCCTCACTGATCTCCCCGGGGTTTCGGAAAGACCTGTGCTTATTTGCTCCACGTGCCCTGAAGTACACACACACACACACACACACACACACACACACACACACACACACACACACACACACACACACAGTGTCAGCTGGACAAATATTCATCTGGGAGAGCTGCTCCACTTCGATCACTGTTGCCCAGGAGCTGCGTGCGTTTGTCTGTTAGACTCTGTGTTAATGTGAGGGACAGAGAAAACAGAAAAGGGAAATCTGTGTGAAAGTATGCCAGTTCAACCAAAGAGCAAAAGCTTTAGTGTATTTTTGTGAACAGCCAGAGTTTGAATGGATGATTAATCAATCTGAGTTTAGTCATAGAAGAAAAGGACCTGATGAGCAGGTTCTGGTCAGGTATTGTGGGATGAGGAAAATTCCAGAGACCATGAAGGTGTGCCACCCTGCTGGACCTCTTTAATGCTCGTTTAAAGGCACACTAAGAAACTTTTTCATATTTTTAAATATTTTTCCTTGAGCCAGTTTGTGCTAATATGACCCATTACAAGATTAATGAAAAGTCACTCAGCCCCATCTGTTGCTTGGATCCAGAAAACTGTGTTTGCAACTTCAGAGTCTCTGGTCCGGTGACCTGAAGTCTCACAAAATCGCAAGAAGGAGTAACTCTTTACGGCAATCCATGTTTCCTCCTCAGAACCTGCTCAGGACAGACGAGCTGAAGACACAGACATCATAGATATGAGCTAAGAGATCTATTGTATCATGTTCATCATGGAAGAGTCTCCAAAGAAACAAAGAAGACTTTAAACCTGGTTTGAAAACACAAGCGCACAGAGTGGGGGAGGGGGAAACAGTTCGTATCAACAACAGTGATTTAAACGGACACTAGGGGGTGCTACAAACAAGCCAGAACTGCCTAGTGGGCCTTTAAGGCGGTTACATACTCGACAAGAAGCCAGAAATGTGTTCACTTGTGGAGGCAAAACCAGGAATTAAGCTAGGTCTGACATTTCATACTCCATGAGAAACTCAAGGGCAGAACTCCTGGGAAGTGCCTACAGTGCACCACACCCACTCTGAGTTTGTGATCAGTCACACACCAGTTGTCAGACGAGAGAAAAAGCTCTAGCCTGATGATGTGTCGAAAACAAGCTGAAATTAACTGAACAATTTTCTCAGTTCTTGCAGAGTCTGTGACAGCCTTTAGTGGTAGTCAGAGAGGCCTCTACTTCTTTGATCAAAAACTCCATATTCTATGTTCTAGCTAGCCAAGACCTGTTCATTCTCACTTTACCTACGTAACTAGGAACATCTGTTTCTAATGTTAGCATCATCACAGCCCACATGCTCACTGTTTGAAAGAGTCGGGCGAGGTAACATCACAGTACAGTTCTCAGCTCCTCTCTGGTGGAACCAGTTTCCAGTGTCCACTAGTGATGCGCGGGTCAGGGTTTTTATCAACCTGCGGGTCCTGCACATTTGAAAACTTCTGACCTGCCCCACATCGCTGCGTCTATTTTTAGAACCCGCCCCGACCCGCCTCATTAAAAACACTTTATAATATTGACTGAAAGCCTTTTATTCAGTCTGACCGTCTCTAAAAAAAGTTTTTTTTACCGTCTCTAAAACGTGCTTATGCAAAGTTTGCAGATTACATAATTTCTCTGTCACGTTTTCTTTTATAAATTCTAAAGTTTGCGGAAAAAGTGACTCCCTTTCCGACCCGGTTTTTTTGTTCTATAAATTTTTATATAAAATAACAAATTATAAACATATATATATATTTATTTTATAAGTTTTATAAATGAGGCCACAGCGGTCGCAGAGCGAGAACCGGACGTCTCTCAGCCTGTCATTACAGCTGCAGACGCTCGCTGTCAGCGTGGGCCTGTGTGCGCACGCACGCACGCACACACACACACACACAGACACAATAACGGAAAATTTGGCTAGAGGGATGTATTTCTCGGCTGATCTGGGAGCGCCTTAGGTTTCCCGGAGGAGCTGTCCAAGGTGGCTGGGAGAGGGAAGCCTTGCAGGCTGTTGCCCTCCCGATCCGACCTCGGATAAGCGGAGTAAGACAGACGGACGGATGGAAATGTTTCCAATAACGCAAACCCTGATTTGGACACGTCCCAAACCGCCCCGCACTGAAGGTAAAAATGTATTAACCCGACCCAACCCGACCCGCGGGTAACCCACGGTCCCCGCGGGGTATATGACAACCCGTGCATCACTATGTCCACCCATGAGGAAGAAACCCTGTTTACTGTTAAGTCTAGGCTTCAGGTGTTCCTCTTTGGTAAACCTTCTAGTTAAGCTCAGCTTGGGTTGGTTGGCCCACCATTTTAGTTGGGAGCAGCAACATACCGCCAGCCTCTGAACAGTAAGAACAATTCAACATCAGCATGCTATCAACAAAATGACTCACTAAATGCTTCATTTACCACTACTGTTGTAAAATGAATAAAGTGGTAATATTACATTCAATGCATGTTTCTTTCTGTTATTTAGAGAGGTCATTTATTATAAACACGTTTGGCTGATTAACATTAATATTAAAGAATGTGGAAGAAGGTCCAAAGACAAAGGACAAGTTTGGTTTCTGAAACCAAAGTTACCTCCAAGATTTCTCCTAAAAGTTGTTTAAATGTGAACCCAAAGTTTTTATAAAGGAAAAATATAAGCAAACAATAAATGTAAAGCCAATCAAGTTGGAAAACAAACAGATAAAAGTGGGAGCTAGAGGAGAGACCAAATCCTGGTTTTACTCTGCAGTAATCAACAAAACACACGCAATTATTCCCCCAAACACACACTAATAACTACAAAGTGCAAGTGTGACTATCAACACAAACACACCCTCAAACACAGCCAGTTAGCTAACATGCTATCAACAGTGTGGCAGTTCAAAGACCTATTAGGGATGCTTTTTCATCCCCTTCTGCTTTATTTAACAAGACATGCCAATTAGGAGTCGGCAATTCTAATTGAAGCTAACCGCCGCTAACGGTAGTGCTGCTGGCACCCACAACAAAGTCAACACACGTAAACAAACCAGCAAACAAGCATGAACACACACACACACACACACACACAAAGCAGAAATAAGTACTAGATAAGACCTGTGTCTTGTGTGTGTGTGTGTGTGTGTCTTTTGTGTGTGTGTGTGTGTGTGTGTGTGTGTGTGTGTGTGTGTGTGTGTGTGTGTGTGTGTGTGTGTGTGTGTGTGTGTGTGTGTGTGTGTGTGTGTGTGTGTGTGTGTGTGTGTGTGTGTGTGTGTGTGTGTGTTGTCTCTTCTGCGCGCGCGTGCGTGCGTGCGTGCGTGTGTGTACATGGTGATCTGCAGAGATGAAGTTAGAGATGCTGATCTGTAAATCTGTCCAGGAACATGAAAATGTCTGAAAATGACATCATGCATTGGTTGGTAGTGTATTTGCGTGCATTTAGAGAGCAGTCCTTTTTTTAAAAGAACTGCTGCAAATGATCCAAACCCAGAAAAAACATTTGAGTTGACTGGGGTCAACATAAGATGATAAAGAGAGAATAAAGATGGAGCTAAAAATGAAGAGAAGCAGGAGGCAGATGTTTAGAAATGTCTAACACCACGGCATGGTATGGAGGCAGGAACAGAGCTGGCTGCATGTTGGCATGAGACTGAACTGAAACCGTTTTCAACACAACACCGGGTTGCACCAAACATAAGGACCTAAACAAACAGGAGCTTGATCCTAAACAAGGGGCTTCTTCCAGGAATCAGTTAAAGTGCCCATGACATCGGTTTCCATGTTTTCTGACTTATCTATCATGTTGCAACGTTGAGTTCTCACCTTAAACCTGCCAGAAAGAGCAAAAAACGGCGTCCATCTGTCTCCTAGTACAGCCAGTGAGAAGCTCTTCCAGACTTCAGACCCAGGTTTCAAACAGTTTTTTTCACTCCAGCCCGCTATGA
This sequence comes from Callopanchax toddi, assembly GCA_006937965.1. Taxonomy (NCBI): domain Eukaryota; kingdom Metazoa; phylum Chordata; class Actinopteri; order Cyprinodontiformes; family Nothobranchiidae; genus Callopanchax; species Callopanchax toddi. Next base: position 178,639 of record SSNR01000349.1, read on the forward strand.
GGTCATAGTGATCCGGACTTGCTTATATGTATTCTCTTTAGTGTTTTCGTTTCTCTTTCACGTGACAACACTGCCCCCTACTGCAGCAGAAGTGTCAGGCTGCCAAATAAGGAGAAACCCAGCAGAACCGGAAGGCGGCGCATTCTTCTGATCTCTGAGTTGCTCGTTAGGAAATAATTACAGCGTATTTTGAGTTATAATGGTGCAACGCTAATCTAGAGGCATCAAAGATTACACCTGTTTAATATAAAATGATTTAAATACGGAGTCATGGGCACTTTAATATGTGCAAATCTGGGCTTTTCTTAACACTCATACATGCTCTTTACACTTTATAATTGTGTAAATACTGTACACACATACCACATAACCAGGGATGCACATAAGCTATCCACCATATGCCTCTACCTGAACGCACCTTTGCGGACCAGCGGCTTCATGGTCCCAAACACACAACCGGTGAACACAAACTGATGATCTTTCCATCCTGCTGTGGAGCGCAGTGAAACAACACTCATACGGTCACGAGAGCGTGTTGAGACACACGGGCTTCACCGCACAAAGCCTTGCGTACGAAATGTCAGTGCCAAATTCTCTACTGAGTACCTCAAAAATTATGTGCACCCCTGCATATGCATTAAACGGCTCACTAATAGAGTTTTAAGATGTCCTACCATCTATGCAGATGACATTCACTCAACACAACTCATTAATTTGAGAGATATTTCCAAACTGTGAAGGCTGGTGTGTAAACATCAACTTGAGGTGCTTATTTTTCCTCCTACATTTATTGTAAAACACTTTTCACATATTTAAACTAAAAAGGCTTTTGATGGTTTTCAGTCGGTCCAGAGCTTCCTAAAAAAAAAAAAAAAAATGCCTCACAGACAAAAACAATCACAGCAGCATGTCTCTCACCAGGTGAGTGTCCAGGTACACCCTCAGGCTGTCCAGGTCCTGTCTGGGCTGGGTCCAGTTTTCAGTGTTGTCCAGGGCCTCCTTCAGCCACACGATGAACCCGTCCAATTTCTGGACAAAATACTGAAGACAAAGAGGGACAAACAAGAATCACATGATGAGTTTTAAGACTCATTAAAAATGAACAAAACAACATGAATACGTCTATCCAAAGTCTGCTGGATTCACAATGTGAGGAAAAAAACTACATCAGAGGCAATGAAGAAAGCAAAACCCATCAAAATACTGAGAAAAGAAAGTAAAAGATCCAACAGGTGGTAGAAAAAGCAACAGATTGGAAAAAAGAAGAAGAATTAAACAGGAGGGAAATAAAAGAGGAGGGGAGCATGAGACTGCTGTTTAAAGAGCGCATGGCAGATGAATTAATTCCAGGCCAGGAAGAGAAGAAAAACAAGAGCGGCGGGATGAAACAAGCAATCGCCCAGTTTGACAAATAATACAGAAGAAAAATGAACAGAGAAAAAACACAAGGGACAGAGGAGGGTGTTCACTGAAGGAGGGATGAACAGAAAAAAAGGAAAACAAGGAAAGAAAGTAGAGGAAATAAATGAGAAAATTTAGATTAAATCATTTAATTCATGACAAAAGTACTTTATTAATCACAAAGGGAAGTTGCAGTATCTCATAGTAACATGTGTAGTATTTAACTCACATTTTCAGTTTTTACAAACAAACAAAATTAGGAAAAATACACTTTTAAATTATATTTTTTATTATTGTTGTTAGCTAATGAAACTTTTCTTTTTAATGTTATTCCCTGCATGTCTTTCATTATCAGCCTTGATTTCAACATATATTATTTTGTGGTGTAATTCTGTTTTCTCGTGTTGTCGTCCGTCTTCACAGGGCAGTGGAGCAGCTCTGTGATCAGGTGGTTTAGGGTGGCCCTGACAGATTTCTCTGAAGCTAATGAAAAAATACTAAAGGGGAATGAAAAATGTGAAATGTGTAGCAACAAAAGCAAAGACAAAAGAGACAAACAAAATTAAAAAGACAGAATAAAGAACATGGAAAAATGAAGAAGATAAAACAACGTAAGCATTGAATGAAAAAAATGGAGTGAGATAAAGAGATACAAAAAGAGATGAAGAGGTCCAGAACGAGGGTGGCAGGTTGTCCTTGATAGAACACACTGAGAGACAGAGAGAAGGACAGACGGACATTAAACCTGACAGAGAGGAAGGGAGCGTCTCGTGTTTCAGTGGAGAACTACTGCCCTCTGCTGGCCAAGACGAGGCCTCGTGAAGCACTGGAGCCCAAATTTATAGCACATAAAACAAGATCAATTAAATAGTGATTAACACAAAAAGAGCAGAATGATTTCTGCTTGGGGAATTTTCTTTTCTCAGAGTTAGTAGATCAGGAGATTCACTTGAGAATCAGCAGAATCCATGTGAAATTGTATCTGATCCAATATTGATTTCTCCCTTTGAATCCACTTTACTCCCAAAGAGGAGCAAAAGAAACGGCTTAAAAGAAAAAGAAAGGAGTGCGAGTTTAAGTCTTCATTCTAGAAAGAGGAGGTGAAAGGGGGAGAAAACACATTAAATTGTGAAGCAAGGATCAGATAAAGAGAAGAAAGTGTTTACATTTCTTTTCCACACAAACACAAAGGAAGAGAGGAGGACTAAAAGACTTGAAAAGGACCAGACATTTTCTGTCTGTTAGTTTCCACAAAGAGAATAAAAACACTAAAGAATCACAAAAATAAAAGCAAACACTCAAAAACTAAATACATCAGCTCTATTGGTCATCTGTCACATCTCTCAGTGGTTTGATGGACGACTTCTCACAAATAACTCGATTTAGGATTTATTATTTATAAAACAAACACAGATTTCTCATTTTATAAAAAGTTGCATCTTCCAACATACAAGTATTTTTTCCTGACAGTGACCATGTAAATACCTTTGTGTTGAGGAATAAATCAGATGTTTTATATTTGGGTGTAACAGAACAAAACCACAAATGCCTGAGTGAAAATGAGCTCTAGAAACTCCTGGAAGAAAAAACAAAGAAATCATCTGTAGAACTGATCAACAAGTACTGGTATTTCTCTGAGTAAAAATATTTCTTAAGGCTCTATTATCTCACCAGATGCTGGTAAAAATCCATCCACTCTACACATGATGTTATGTTTGATTAAACACAGAGGACTGAATACATGCAGAAAGGAAAAAGCCTGGACAGTCACAGCTACTTTCAAAGGAAGTGTCTTGAAGTGGGGAAAAAGTACAACGTGCCCATCCGTCACACAATTACAGAGTCAGCATAGATGCTAGTATTCAGCTCCATGATAGATCACTGTTATCTCCATAGCAACAATGTGCTGACAGCCAGTCACAGCACCATTTGGACATCACTGCTGCAGCATGAGCAGAACGTGGAGCACTTCCTGTACAGTCAGAGTTCAGATTAGAAATAAACAGCATGTTTTAAATGATCTACAAAAAGAAAAGTAGACAGTGAAAATCTACTGGTTTGTATCCATCCTCCCTCCAACCAGCACTGGACTGATGTGCTTCATCTACCAGAAGAGAGCGCCACCATGAAAAAGGTTCACAACTTGACACAGAAGAAAAAAGGTTTCCTTTAGTTCCACAGATCTTGATTTCTTTGTATACCAAATGATTCTGATGGATTGATTGTTTTTGTGAAACTGAAAATGACTTGTTTTATTTTGACCTGCATGTTATATTTGTAATTCATGAGATTTTTGATACACCCTGTATTAGAACAGCAATGTCTTTTTTGCATAATCTAGGTATTAATGTAAGAAAGACAAGTCCATAAGTGAGGACTTACATCACTATGAGGTCTAAAAAGAATTCCCTCAAACATCTCATCTGAATAACAACTGTGACCAGTGACCACTGATCAATAAAGCTGCTATAGTTAGGGTTAGCTAGCTATTTTTACACAAACATGTCTCAGCTCTCTCACCCCTCCCGTCTGGTATAATCCTTGCGCCACGCCGCCCCTGGACATGTGACCGCCGGGCAGTGTTTAAATACATGAGGGAGCAAATCAAGATAATGAGAAACAGCTGTGGGGAATTAACAAAGGCAGACAGGGCAGGACATGAACATGAAACAAAACACAAACTTGATAACTAGAACTAAACCTGAGTACAGAGAACTAAACAGGCATGATAAAATATAAACACAAAACATGAATCCTAACTAAACCTAAACCATGACAATGTCAGTTTTAAAAAGACAATTCCAGCTTTTCATGCATTGTTATTTTCATAGCTTTTACTGGAAAATGATTTTTTTTTTAAACGACAACAAAAAAACCAAATGGCAAAGTGAACCAAACTTCAGCATGTGGTATTCATGGTTTTTTTTTAGAATACAGGACAGCCTGTTTAACAAATATGAAAAAAGTAAAAGATTTTGTTAAGGTCTTGTTGTAAATTATGGTAAATGTTGTAATGTTGTTTGGATTGTGTTTTTGAAGTTGTCTGTCTGTTCCTCTGTCTGAACAGCACGTTTAAAAAAATGAGGGGAAAAACTGAAAAGATCAACTAAACCTGATTCAGCTCTAATCATCAGGATTTGATTCAATAGAAATGAGATTCAACACAAAACAATTTATAACGAATATGCATTAATATGAATTTCATTCATTACATTGAGATTTGATGCAAAACCATATCATTTTATGTTTATTAATTCTGTAAACTTTTCATACACACATGAAAAATCCTCTTAGGTTTTCACATGTGTGTATGAGAGGTCATTTAGAATATTGTCACTGGTCACCACTCAAATAAACGAGATTGTGTGTGTGTGTGTGTGTGTGTGTGTGTGTGTGTGTGTGTGTGTGTGTGTGTATGTGTGTGTGTGTGTGTGTGTGTGTTAGAAACCTTGACTGGTTCAGTGGGGGAATGTTAATTGCAACCATAACCCTTAAAAAATGTAAGAAGATCAATGTGATCCTTCCATCTCTTCTCCACTCATTATGAAGAACAGATAGAAATCAGAAATATTGATAAGTAAAGAGGAGGAGTCAAGAGGAGGAGTCAAACTGTGAAAGATGTGAGGCGCAGGGGGAAGAGGTGGGGGATGGAAGGAGACTGAGCAAAAACAGGAAAATATTTTAATAAATGAAAAAGAAATCTTGGAAAATGCAAACTCAAAGACAAAAGAAAGAAATAGAGAAAAGGAGAAAAATGAAGACACCTAAATGATAAATAAAACAAAAGAGGTACAATAAAACGGATTACCCTTTTTATTGACTCACGAACATTTTTGTGTTTAAATTTTCTGAATATTTTATTTTGATAATTTATGCAAAGTTGTGCATTTTTAAGTGTTGAGTAAATTCTCACATTTAAATCTGTAAACAATGTGACATAAAATATCAGCCTTGATGTCCCTAAACACAATGTTCCTACAGGAACCCCATTAAAACCAGTTTCATCCTTTTCAAAAAACCTGCATCTCATTGGAGGCCTGTGGCTTCAATTGGAGCTCTGAGGGATTTTCTTCTTTTATTATGTCATTTTTACCATATATGGTAATTGGAGAAAATACTAGCTTCTTTAAAATAAAGTGAAGTTTTAAAAAGAGAAACATGCTTGTTTTTTTTATTTGAGCACATAAATGTGTCAAAAGGCCCTTAATGTGATGTTTTATGAAACGGCCCCAAAAAAAACTTATTGTAAGTAAATAAATGTTGCTGCTAATCTTTCACATACCAGGCTGTAATATTTAAACCATAAATAATCCAGTTTTGATGAAGTAAAATGAAAAAAGTTATTGTGCTGGCCTTTTTATGAGATAAAAATTCAATTATTATTTAACATGTATGATTAGAACGGATGCCGGTTTAAAGGATTAAAAACAAAATAAAATGATAAAGCTTGATTTTAATTAGTATATAAATGTGAAAATGGACTTCAACAGTCTTATTTAAAGGTGTATCAGAGTTAAAGGGGTAAAAAATGGTGCAGAGCATATGAAAACGAAAGACAAAGAGTGAGAAAGACGAAGGAGGAAAAGGATGTAGGTGTGAAAAGCAGCAGTGAGATCAGCGCTGGTTTGGATATCGACCAGCTCTCACTGGTCTGCTTACAGATGCTTTGATGTCTCTAAACCAGTCGAGCTCCTGAGGGGCAGAAAGACCTGCTGGGAGATAAAACGCCTGATCTGATCCTCTGCCGTCTGGATAACCACTCTGATATTATACCTCATCTCTTCCTCCTCTGGTTCAGCTCTTCAGCACTGGATAATTACTGCTCAGCTGACAGGGTTTTCTGAGGGATGATGCTGATAGGTTTGGACTCAAACTCCCAACAGACAATGTTTGGCTTCAATGATTAATATGTTACAGGAAGAAGCTCTCATTCTGATGCACCCAGAGCACAAGGCAAACACAATATAGAGATCTAACTGCTACTGGTCTACACAAAGTGAGGGCAGTGATTAAATCATACACATTAATATTTAGAACTGGGAGGACCAAATTTATAAAGATAGATGGAAAACCACCTGTATAATGTTCTGACTTTTCATGTGATATTACAACAATATTAACCATCACATCAATCAAAGTTTGAAAAGCAAACTTCATTTATTTTTATGAACAACTTATGAATGCCTACTCCTCTCTCAAATGTTGCTCGTTTCCTATAATCAAGCAAACAAAACAACTAAATTAAATAAAGTTAAAACTAGTGGTGGGCCGTTAACAGCGTTAACCACTGCGCTAATGCCAGACTCTTTATCGCACAACAAAAAACAATAACGCCGTTAATCTAAATTGGGTTCCTGGGTCTGTACCAGCTATCACCAAATGCACGCAGCATGGGAGACACGCGTCCTTCATGTGGATCCTGCACCTGGACACCGGGGGACCGGGTCCGAACGCACCAGTTTCACTTGGACCTTCACCTGGACCAGGAGGCAGCGCAGGAGTCCCTTTAGAGCTAAGCTGGCACCAACCTCAGCATACGCTCCCTCCTCCTGAACTGGACCATACAAGGTTCGGAGCCTGTGGCAGCTACTTGAGTTCACGCAGAACTCCGACCACGCTCCTCATCATCCAGGTCTGGACTGGCTGTCTGGGTTCCAGGCGTTTTCTCGTGAACCGACGTGCTATTTGGGCCGACGGCCTCAGAGGTGCACGTGCCTCTCGTTAATAAAGTGAATGTGGCAGCGCGTGCTGCTCAAACATGTTATTCTCAGCATAACTGACAGCTGAACATTCAACAAATCAAACAATATCAACACTAAAACACATTGATCTGTCAGTGACTTTATCAGAGTGTTGTCTTAAGTTTTCAGACTCATAATAATGTTTAAATCCCCTAACGTGGTGTTATTTAACAAAAACATGATGAAACAGCCCTATAGGATAATGTGAAATAAACAGTAGAGAAATAAAGACATTTGAAGGCAAATTTAATCCATTACAGATAAACTGGATGCTACAATCACTTTTTGACAGGAAAAAAAATCAGTTTGAAGTTTTTTGATGTGGTAAAAAAGAGAGTTGATGCTTTAATCAGGTGACCTGTAAACTATATCTAATCCTTTACTGTCAGGAGATGAGAAGGTTTCTACAGTAAAACTATTAAAACAGAGTGAGCCTCAGAAAACAGCTGTAAAGTTAAAGGAGACAGACCTCTGATTACAGATCAATGTGTTTTAGTGTTAAAATGTTTCATCCTGATAACTTGATCAACCATCAGAGGTTGTTAAAATGAGCTCAGAGCTCTGATCTGGTCTAGTTCTGGTTTGTGACTCAGGTCCGGGTTTCTGAGGGAAGTTCTGATAGGTTTAGTATTTCTTATTTGGTTAGTAACAGCTGATCCAAACACTGGATGGGGGCGAGTGTGTGCTGAAACAGGAAGTGTCCTATAAAGACCAAAGTTACCATCACCGGGGAAATACCCGATGGCCAGTCCAACGCGGTCCACATCCAGACCCAGAGCAGGTGCCGTTTGCGTAAGCAGCTCGACGCAGGGGGCTCACACCCCTCGATCCAGACACGTACATCTCCTCCTAGACACAGGTCAGTGCTCGGCAGCAAAGCACTTGTTCCACTAGGCTGCACCTACAGTATTATTGGTGGGGATGCAGAGCTATTTCATCACCCTTGGATCGCGTTATCGGTGGGGGCTATTCAGTGATTGCTGGGTATTGGTTGGGATACGTCACCTCCACCCATAACAAATCTACGTCCATGCTGCTCTCAGGCAGAACTACCAGAAGCATCAACTTGTACTTATTTTTGTTAATGTTTACTTGAATAATCCTAGAAGCACTTTCATCTTTGAGTTACATATAGCCCTTACAGACTAGTAGTAGTGAATTGTTGGTTTTGTTATCGCCTCGTTGGTGTTTTATATGAAATGGGGAAACTGCACATTTATTAGACAAACTTGTTCAGATTTGTAATCTTGTAAATTAAGTGTGTCTTGACCAGCCTAGTGTGTGTGTGTGTGTGTGTGTGTGTGTGTGTGTGTGTGTGTGTGTGTGTGTGTGTGTGTGTGTGTGTGTGTGTGTGGTTTCAGATTGATGGTACTATTAGATGTATTTTAGCTTGCACTAAGTAATATATCACTGAAGGCCTAGAGGTGAAATGCACCACCCGCCACTGAGTTTTTGACATAAACATGTTGTGTGGCTGCTCTGCTGTAGTTGACCTGAACAACCTCTAACCATTGATAGTCTGTTCCATTTTAGAGGAATGGACAATAACTATTTTACATGCTCTCTAAATAAACATAGGAAAAAGTGAATTTGTATGTTTGTAGTGATAACATAAAGGCATGCAAATAAATGACAGCATGCAGCACTTTCTTTTATATCCTGAATTTAGATTTTAAATTTATGAGGCTTGCATTGTGTGTGATATTAGGTGGAACTAAGATTTTTGTAGCATGTTGATGATTCCTCTTAAAGTTTATGCATTAAAATAAAAAGCTTCAAATATTAACGAGAGAATTTAAAAAGTAATAAAAATTTCATGTGAAAAATAGGAATGTCTCTCACCTGTTCAGCATGTCACAACTCTAAATATTTGTAAGAGTTTAATGAAAACTTGTTCAGGTGCTTTTGAAATGTGTTTTTGCTGCTTGATGGAACTGACCTCCATAAAAAGGGCTTCCTCCGTTGGTTTTTTGGCACATATTCAGCCAAGCTGATTCTGTTTATTGGCATGCTAGCTTTAGCTGTCAGCTTATGACTTAGCTTGAGGCTACTACAACTCAGTCTTAATAAGCAATACAAAGTTTTTGATAGCTGGAGCCCCAACACATTTCATCACCAGCAGAAGTTACAAACTGGAACAAAGTTTGAATTGATGAATTTTGTGGGGATTGAGGTGAGACCGTTCATTCTCACAGCAGGCTACATTATTAGACTGACAATATGAACGTGTCATACCAAACGCTGTGTGCTGCTGGGACGAAATGAAAGGATACAGAGGAGTAAATTTTTTGATTAAAAATTCATATGATTTATTTTAATGGAAAACATAAACCTTTGCATTTGATCTGTGAGGAAATGGAAAGAAATGCAGCAGAGTGGAGCAAAATTTAATTTTCAGTTTTAATTGATAGTAACATGTGTCTGTAGAGCAGACAGAATATAGATAATATCCCTGTCAGGGATGAAACTGTCACCAGTTTTAATCATTACTGTGGTAAAATGTCCTAGAGTTAATATTATTATTTGAAATTAATTTACCGTTAAAACCATACTGGTGACCGTAGTGTTTAGAAGCAGCATCAGGCACAAGGAGATGGCAGAGAGAGCAGTGGAGATGTTTAAGTCTCCAGAGACCAAATCTGAAGCATAACTGAATTTTAAATTCAATTAAACGGGTCAGAGAAGATTTTTGAAGGTAAGCCTCTCCATCTTCTACAACATGAGTACAGAAAGTCGAGGAAAACACAAATTTAACAAATCACCTGCAGCCGCTCGCTGCATTACAGCTAATGCAGGGTTAGCTAACTTTTTAACCTGCGGCAGCCCCTCAAAAAAATGTCTTATGAGTTTTACCCACAACTTGCTTATATAATTACTGTTGTAGCTGGAGACTATGTGTATGCATCATAGGGATGGGAAGATTAATTGATTTGTATCATTTTAATGACACATGCATGCAAGCTGCAACTGGCTCAGTAGAAGAGTCATGTTCTGATGCAGTTTTCACATTTAAAGTGTCTCATCCAAGGACACAATGGCAAATTGACATGGCAGGAGCTGGAATCGAACCGGCAATCATCTGCTGACCCTCCGATTGCTGGATGACCCGACCTACTACATGAGCCACTGTCACCCCAGTTTAATGTCAAATCTCACTGTCATTTAAGTCTCGTGGTGACGGAGCCTTTGGGGCGGCTGCCGCCAGGCTCTGGAACAGCCTGCCATTGCACATTCGCTCTGCACAGAGCCTTGGATCGTTTTAAAGACTTGTTTCTACACGTTGGCTTTTAAGGATAGGTGTGACTCCTGTACCAACTTTTATTGCTTTTATTTTTTAATGTTGAATGTATTTATATTTTTCTGTTTTTGATGTTTGGTTGTTTTGCACTTTGGTGGGCACTTTGTTGTTTTTAAAGTGCTATACAAATAAAGGTTGAGTTGAGATAGAATGGGACAGTGTGGGACTGTGAATATTGTGAGGCATTATGCTGAGAGGGAAGAGTCATCATGGAAATTTGCTGTCACTAAGAAATAAACTGAACTTTTTGAATCAACTGTTGGGGAAAATGAGGTATTTATTTCAGATAATCCATTGTCATGCTTGAATTTATTTTCACATAATGAAGAACTGACCAGATCTTGAGGCTTACATCGAGCACAACTACAATAAATACGCAATGGATACTTCTGACAACACCGCAACCCAGCAAGATACCTCCAAAATAAACAAACGTAAAAAAAATAACTTTTACCACCGCATCAACATCCAGATGACAGAAAATGAGTTTAGTATTCTCACATCCATTAAGAAGGAACTGGATCTACTCGTCACTTTACACAATGAAATGAAAGAGCTCAGAACAAGCCGGGAAATCACAAACAATCATATCAAAGAACTCAAACAGTCCAACTACTCACTCCAAAGTAAACTCTGTTAAAACAGAAAACAACAATGAAATATTACTGGACATTCAGACCAGCATAATATCCAGCATTCCAGAAAAAACATCTGACAACCCAGAGCGATCAGAATTCATGAAAAAACACCTTCAGACATCATGATTCAGATGACCTTCCACCACGCTCACCCACTTGGATCACGTACAAATAAAAACCCTCATCATCCCATCATCATCAAACTGAAACATTACAAACACCAGTAACTGAACAAGAGCAAAGAAAGGGGATTTAAAAAGCACTAAATATGGACCCAATGACCAATTTTTATGAGAAATCAACAAGAATTCAAAATCCTGAATGCCATCGAAGCAACACAGACAAAACAACAACCATAAGAGTGGATACACTCTACGTTTGACAAAATGAAACCAAAAATATGTTTACTGGTGTTCCTTAAATAGACTTGACATCTAATGCTCAATCCTTGATGTATATAAATGAAGTGGTCTTTCTATGATTCATTGTGAGGCTGCAGGTGGACAGGTCACGTTTATCAGCTGTTCTTTTTTTTATTCTGGTTACTGAGTTTTTTCTTTCAACATCTGGAAAAACTGAATTTAGACCCAGTTGATCTTCAAATGCTGTTGCATGAGAACTGAGCATTTTAAGTGGAGAAATTCAAATGTATTGATGCATTCATACCAGCTGAGGTGGAACAACTTGACTTCAGACTGTTTCCTGAACAGTGATGTCATTGTGAACTACTTGGTGTTTGTAATGTTGATGCCTGAGCAGCTTTGTAAAGCGCAGTCTGACGGCACCAGTGGAAAACTCCCTTTGAACAGGAAGAAACCTCCATCAGAACAAGGCTCAGAGTGGGCGGAGCCTCATCAACAGACTGGGTTGAAGTTCATGAACATATAAATATGGGTGCAAATAAGCGGTGTGTTCCAGTTCCTGATCGACCACCTGTTATTACACACTGACGAGTTGCAGCCTACAGCTCGCTTGGTTTCACTTTCACTCTTCATAGCCGCAGGATTCGCCAACTTTCTCATACAGCATGAACAGATATGAGGTAGTCAGACCAAAAACAGACATAGAAAAGAAAAGTTATGTAAATCCTCCATGTTGATCTTAAAACTATAAACTCTATCTTGTAATAAGATGGCCATTTTCCCTCCTATTCTTCTGAGAATGGATGGTAAACGGATAAAGCTCCTCTCATCTTTTTGTCCCTGATTGTTACAGCTTCCAGCAGCACCGTACATTGTGATTTGATAGAAAAACTTTAGCGTTGCGTAGCAACATGTATTGACTGTCTTCATGTCCTCCAGGAGAGCAAACTGGAAGTATACAGTACTGATGAAGAACTTCATATTAAAACCTGGATGCTCTCTTATGTTTGTCATATTTTCATGAAGTTTCTGACTTTATTCTACATTGTGAGTTTAAAAAATAACTTATATGTATATAATATGTACTATATTGTGACTGTGTTTTTTTCCACTGTTAAGATTTTGCTAAATAAGGTCTCTAATAATAAAAACATGGAGGGAGTTGATGATTTTGGAGGAATGTTTTTTGACTCTTTGATTCTGAGAACTTCCTTCACAGCTTTCACTTCAATGATCATCTGCCAAATGATTTTACCTGAACAAATAATTTCCCAGTTATCTAAATGTTTATGTGTCTAAAGTGTCTAAAGCTTTCTGTTGATTTTACTTTTACCTCCTCTTTATGGTGTGTATCTAAAGAATCACAATATATAGAAAGCACACCCCTCCACCTCATCATCCTCCATGTTTCTCTTATTTCCTTATCCTTTCTGCTGTCAGTGGGCGTCCCTGACCCCCTGCTGTGCCAATCAGACGATTGTTGATGTAAGTCTGTTGTCTGTCTGTCTCCCACTGCTAACAGATAGGCTGGCTCACCACAGAGGCTTCAAACACACAGACACCTCACACTGAGGACATTAATGCTGGCCCAGACAGCCCATACAATGAGATCACATGACTCAAAGGATACTTATCTATCAGATGAGCTGTTTCTACGTCAACTTCAGAGCTGGTGTTTTGTTCTTTGTAATTATGAAAGCACACCAGGTGATGCATACCATTCACTCAAGTGAGCAACTTTGGATTTCCATAAATGTATATTCAGCTATCTCCTGTACTTGTATAAAATAAGTTGCAGATTTATGCAAGAGGGAAATCAATTTGATTCCAACAGATAATGCAGGTGCAGCAGCACACAGTCAGTGTGTTTACATGCACATCTAAGTCGAGCTAGATCGGTCTAGGTCAATCTTATGTTAATAAACTGGGAGCCTTTATCCTAGTTTACACGTCTGGTAGAAAACCGAACTCTTAAGCCTGGGACACACAGAAGACGAATGCGTCGCGCCCGCGCTGTTTTAAGAAAAAAAACCCCATTATAGTTACTGAGAGTGGCTACACGAAGAACGCAACGCAAATGCCGGTCCGCGCGGAGGCGCTAAGATAGGTTCCGGGTCTATCTCAAGCGCAGCGGCGCGGCATTTACGTCTTTAATACGGCGATTTTCCAAGAAGCGTTCAGCCTTGAATAGGCTGCATAGCGCGTCCTGTGTACCCCCTAGACCGCGGCGATTCTGTGGCGCAACGCATCCGTCTTCTGTGTGTCCCAGGCTTTAAATGAAGTTCGCTCCACTCCGCTACGATAGGGGGCGACATGCGCCCTTTCCTGTCGGTCTTCTGCCAGTTGTTTTCTTAGCGTTTAAAAACTCTTGTTTTAAACGCTTCTAACGGACACAAATTTGATCGGGCGTCTTCGTGTACCCAGTGCTGGCAAGCTGTCCGTTTGTTTTTGCTGCTATCGTCTTTTACCGCTACTGATTTGTTTGTATTCCCACTTCCGCGGTGTCCTCACTCTCGGAGGAGGAGCACCCAGACAGCATTAGCTCGACTAAGCTGTTTACATGGAGGAGGAAGTCGAGCTACGACCGCATTATCTGGGTGTTTTAGCTCGATTAGATCCAGTTCGACTTCAGCCGGACTAACGTGTTTACATGCAGTTGAAAAAACAACTTAAGTCGATTTAAGGCAATAATTCGGTTTTCTAGACTGCATGTAAACACACTGAGTGTAGGTTTGTCTTCTTCAAGATCAACTAAGTGCCAATTCACACGGCAAGATTTTCAAGGCGATTTTTGCTTCGATTCTTCCCTTAAGGCAGTCTTAAGGATGCCCCTGATTACTGTAATGCCTCTGAAGATGATCATATCAGATATACCAGTGGTGTGTAAAGAGTGCTCTGGTTCACTGGGAAGGACATTGGGATCACGTCGATCACAAATCGGGTAAATCCAACATGTTGGATTGTCTTAATCTGATATTGCAGCGTGTGCTGTCCCTGAGTAGTGTTGACACAGTTACTTTGAAAAAGTAATCCGACTACTGATTACAGTTTACTCCTTTAAAAAGTAACTTAGTTACTTTACTGATTACTTGATTTTAAAAGTAACTACGTTAGATTACTAGTTACTAGGGGTGTAACGAGACCCAAAACTCACGAGACGAGATGAGACTGGACCATTGAGTTCGGGAGACGAGATACTGAGTTCACAAGACGAGACGAGATTTGATAATAGTTTCAAGAAAACTTCAAAGATCAAATTTATGCAACAAAAAACACTTTTATTCCACACTTTTAGAAGTTTTTCCACAAACTCAACTGATGTCTTTCTTTTTCTGATTTCTTGACTCTTATCAGTAGGGGTGTAACGATACTGAAAACTCACGAGATGAGATTTTAATCACATTTTCAAGAACTTTTCAAAGATCAAACTATTGCTACAAATGATTTTTTTTCCTGTCTCTCTCCTCCTCTCCTGTCTCACCAGAGATAAAAATTTGATTTCAGGTGAAGAGGAGAGGTTTGAACTGTTTAAACAGAGCCATGATATTAAACCTACACCTATAAACAACCGGTATCCATTTAATATAGTATAACTATGTTTTTTGACAGTAAAAACTACAGGGATCTAAACTGCCTTTAAAAAGTGCAGAGGACATGTCCCCCCATTATGTCCATGTGTTTTCAGTCCTTTACCACTTCTCACCTCTCTGGGACACACAGAAGACGGATTCGTCTCGCACATGCCGTTTTAAAAAAGCAAAAACATTATAGTTACTGAGAGTGGCTACACGGAGAGCGCAACGCAAACGCTGGTCCGTGCGGAGGAGCTAAAGTTCGCTGCCGGTTCTATCTCAAGCGCCGCGGTGCGGCATTTACGGCTTTAATACGGTGATTTTCCAAGAAGCGTTCAGCCTTGAATAGGCTGCATAGCGCGTCCTGTGAACCCCCTAGACCGCGGCGATTCTGTGGCGCAACGCATGCGTCTGTCTGTTTTCTCCCTACTTTATTTTCTCTCTTCTTGCTGAAAAATCGAATCATTTCAGTTAAACTTCACTAAATCCTTAAAGGATTTGATCATTAATAGAAAATAAATGCAAAGCTAAGAAAAGCTTTTCATTTTATATAATAAAACTGTTTAATTCAGTGATAATAGTGTTTCATATAGATTGTTTACAGATGCACACACCTCTCTGTCTCCTCTCCTCTCCTCCTTTCTCCTCCTCGTGTCAGTCTGTCCTTTATTTCAAGGAGGTTTCAGGCTAGGGATCCATGTCTTTCTGCTCTGAGCCACACACCAAGCCCCCAGCTGTTCTTCTTTTACTATTTCCACAGCAGGCACGCGATTTTCTAACAGGGCATCTGAGTGCTGCATTTACAATGATATGAACGGCAGCGTTTTAAGTTTCATTTTCGCTTTCGGAGCAACGTTTTCACTCGCGTGCCCAAATGCAAATAATTACATAATCAGGTCATGCGGGTTCGCGAGATCGAACTTATCTCAACGAGAAATATTGTAGCGTTTTAATATCGCGAGATCTCGTGCCACGAGATCTCATTACACCCCTACTAGTTACTTATTAGTTACTTTATTAGAGACATTCAGCTGACTCCTCCTGCCTCAATATAAAAATAACATCAAGTTTTACTAAAACTCACTTTGTGAATTTTAAAGTGATAATATGCAACTTTTTCATATTTTTAAATCTTTTCCTTGAGCCAGTCTGTGCTAATATGACCCTTTACAGAGTTAATGAAAAGTCACTTAGCCCCATCTGGTGATTAGAGCCGGAAAACCACGATTGCAAAATCTCCATCACCGTCACGGTACCCAGGAAGTCACGTGTCTCACGAGGGTTAGGCCAACCCAAAGTGGCTAGCTGTTATGCTAGTTGCTTTTTTTTAATCTCTGCCTGCTTGAACACAGCTGATTTCTTTGAAGGAGTAAATAACCGCTCCTGTGGAAAGCTATGAAGGCTGAGGAGACATTTCAACAGTTAGATTTAGGCATTTATAAACTGAAACAATGGGCTAACTTTTTAATGGCAGTAATTTAAAACGGACACATTATATTACTCAGTATTGAAAAAATGACATAAAATTAGAGTAACGCTTTACTAAGTAGCGCGTTACTGCCATAACTGTTCCTGAGGATGAAGGAGCATGCAGCTTGTGGAATGTAGCCAATCAGAAAGCGAAACAACAGCATGGAGCAAAGGGAATCCACAATAAACACAGCACTGCACTTCAGGATTTTGAGCACAAGTGGCAGTGATGACAGCTGTAGTTTATTGCAGCTCTATTTTTATGAACGTATGATTCACTCCATGTATAGGTGGACAATGGGTTTAACTCCTTTAGGATTATTTACTCTGCTTAAAGCCGAACTCTGGATTATTTCATCAAGAGAGCAGTTTTTGAATCTAACGTCCAAAGACTCCTCCTCAAAACATCTCGACACATGCGTCCGGTCGCGTGTGCACGCGTGCACACGGCGCATATACTTTGGGCATAAACTGTACAGCTCAATGTGTAGGGTTTAATCACTCACAGTTCACAATCTTATTCCAACACTACGAGGGTCTGATGAGCCCTCTCTGTCCCTGCTGCTTCTGATATTAGCTCTGTTAGCAGCTAGCTGCTGCTGGACTCTGAAGCTGAACTTGACTTGGCCTTGGATGAACTTTCTGACCAAAATAAACGCGTAACCCTGTCAAGCCTTGCCATTCTGTGAGGTGAAAGGTTTAAAAATAAAAATAAATCCATCTTTAGCTGGAGAATGGGTAGGTTTTTAGTAGAAATGAGCTGTGGGTCCTCAGTGAACGAGACGGTAAACAGAGAAACACACGGAGCGTCCTGTACGACAGCGCCCCCTACTGGTACAGGTTTGGTCGATGCGCGTGCATGTTGAGAGAATGCAGAAATTTGAATTTCATTGGCTGAAAAATGTCGGCGGCAAGAAATAATGGAAAGGGGGCTCTAGGAGGAAGTAGGGTCTTTATCAGAATGACAGATGTTGTGGAACGCAACCCATAGATCATAGTTTAGACCTGAAATATCATTTAAAACATTTAGAAAACTTTGATACAGAGAAAAATAATCCAGAGAGCTGCTTTAAGGTAAAGTTAAATCTGTTGATGAAGCAACCAAAAGCACAGAGCAGCAGTGGAGAAGAAAAAAGTTCGAGTTTGCAGCAGCTTTTACTACATACAGTGAGCAGCTTCTGATCTGATGGTTTACAGCTTCTGACTGAGCTCTAGAGAATCTAAAGCCCTGTCCCAATATCCACACTGCAGCCTACGGCCCTCCACAAAGTGCACTTGGTAGAAGATCTGGGGTTTGAGTGTGTAGTAAACAAGTAAACAAACAATTAATTGCAGCATCGATGATTGCATCATCGGCCTGCGCCCGTGCTGTTTTGCTGCTAAAATGATTTTGAAACACAACAAGTGATCATTTTGAGGAAAATAAAGTGAAGGAACTGGAATATACATTTGTTCTGAAGGGGCACTTGAGCATTCTGCTACCTTCTCCAAGATTATAATTCAGCAGTGGATTATGGATAATACCCATACGCACTCCGCTGAAGTTTGCATCAGTCCGCACTGATGCAGACGGGCGGAGTGCATAGCAAGAGTGGAAAAGGAAGCTTGCAGTAACAGCTTAAGAAGTTTAACCTGCCACTGGAGCTGCTGTTACATGACCACAATAAAGTCTGTCCTGTGTCAGTCCATCAGGTCTGGTTTGGGTCAGCAACCAAACAGGACCGGAACAGACTGCAGAGGGTTATTAAGACAGCAGAAAGGATCACTGGTGTCAACCTGCCCTCCACCCAGGACCTGGACTCCTCTGAAGTGGCTTGGACACAGGATTTAACCTCTTATCATCTCTCCCCTCTGGGCGGCACTACAGAACCCTGTAGGCCAAAACCACCAGACGCCACAGGCTGTCACCAGTAGGGGAGCCTGTCTAACGGCTCAAACTCACAATTTACTTCTGTCTACATCTTCTTTTTCTGATATAATTTTGTAAAATCACCTGGCTTGTCTAATAGTTAAAGAGTGCCTTCAATAGCTTCACAACCAACTGATATTTTGGTGAAGTTAAACTGGAGAATGAAAAACGATGGCTGGAGGGCAGAAGAAAGCTGTACTGATTTACCCTCCAGGTGGGCGTTTCCTGGTGACTCTGACTTCAATGAAAATCATACAGTAAATAAAAAATAAGCTACTGTATATGTAGTGTGTATGTACTGTATGTAGTGGTGTGAAAATGTGTTTGCCCTTCCTGATGACTTATTGTTTTTATGTTTGTCAAACTGCAATGTGTCAGATTATCATTTTTCTATTCTAGGCTTCTCGACTCTACTTCCACCTCGTCTCTGAGGATTGACACATATTTGTTCATACTTTCCGTGTACACAAAAACCTACATTTTGTCCCCACCTCGCTACTAGGGTCACCTGGTCGACTACCATGGAAGAGGCCAGATTTTTAATTGTGCACATTGCAGTACCCACCTCGTTATTCTAAAGTCATAGATGCTATGAATGTAACACAATGATATAAACACACGTTCATTCTTACCACCCTCAACAATAGCAGGTGATTTAAACTTAACTGGTTTCTGCTCCTGCTATGATCGGCCTGCAGTTTCTCTTCTCTGGATGAGTGATTTTTCATTTTATCTCATTGTGGGCTCTGTATTCTGTAGAGAGACAGAATGTCATCCTCCATACCGAGACTCTTCTTCTTCCCTCTTCACTTCCCCAATTAGGCAGCTCATCCATCGCCATGATTACATGCTGCTAATTAAGCAACTAATCAGCTAATTACCCAGGAGCAGAGAGGAAGATGGAAAAGTGTGAGTGTGTGTGTGTGTGTGTGTGTGTGTGTGTGTGTGTGTGTGTGTGTGTGTGTGTGTGTGTGTGTGTGTGTGTGTGTGTGTGTGTGTAAACCTAAGTTTGAAAAGGTTCTAACCATTCATTCTGCTGTAAAAATGAATTATAAATGTGATTTGTATTTTGTTGTTTATTTCTTGACATTTACAAATTTACATGGTAACACCTGATAAAAAAATACCTTTCAATAACTCTAATACCATTACGAGTAAAAAAATAAGTTGAAAGTGGTATTCTTCAAGTACTATGAACCGATACACTGATGCCAATAATCAGTGTTTATTGTTTAAAGGTCTTTTTGGTGCACATGCTGCTACTTCATGGTACTTTGTGATGTCATTAAACCCATGATAAAGAGTGGCTCAAATTAACCCATGACTACTGTCTGATCATTTATGACAGGGGGTAGAGAACCCTGGTCCTACCTGGATCAGGTGTGATCAGCCAATCAGAACCTGAACACACCTGATCCAGGTAATCAACAGAAGAACATAAATAGTTGGAAAACAAGCAGGACTCTCTAACCAGGGTTCCCTACCCCTGATTTATGAGATGTCTGCAGATCAGTTCCTCTAGTTTAAATCACTTCATGATCTTAATAATTTGTATCTTTATCTGATGGTTTGGTTTTCTTTCACAAGAAGTGAGAAGAGTCTGTCTGCTGATTGGTCAGATGGTGAGGAGGCGAGACTCCCAGAAGTAAATATAGGAAGAAGGTTCTATGTTCTGATCCAGAGCTAGTCCAAAACACGGTCCATCCCCAGCTCTCTGAGTTGTTTACGAGGTTTTATGAGTCAGAACTGAAAGTTAATCAAAAATAATTGATTAATTAGAGGGAAATTAGATATTTCAGTAACTTGTTTATTTTTTTCTCAAAGTCACTGTAGGCTGTTCTAGCTGTGGACAGGAAGGATCTCTTGTAGTGGTCTGTGATGGACAGGAAGGATCTCTTGTAGTGGTCTGTGATGGACAGGAAGGATCTCTTGTAGTGGTCTGTGATGGACAGGAAGGATCTCTTGTAGTGGTCTGTGATGGACAGGAAGGATCTCTTGTAGTGGTCTGTGATGGACAGGGAGGATCTCTTGTAGTGGTCTGTGATGGACAGGGAGGATCTCCTGTAGTGGTCTGTGATGGACATGAAGGATCTCCTGTAGTGGTCTGTGATGGACAGGAAGGATCTCCTGTAGTGGTCTGAGATGGACAGGAAGGATCCTCTGTAGTGGTCTGTGATGGACAGGAAGGATCTCCTGTAGTGGTCTGAGATGGACAGGAAGGATCTCCTGTAGTGGTCTGAGATGGACAGGAAGGATCTTCTGTAGTGGTCTGTGATGGACAGGAAGGATCTCCTGTAGTGGTCTGTGATGGACAGGAAGGATCTCCTGTAGTGGTCTGTGATGGACAGGAAGGATCTTCTGTGTTTCAGCAGATCAGAAGGAGCCTCTGACTGAAGACACTCTGTTGTTGAATGAAGATCTCAGTTCAGTATCTTGTCTGCAGAGATGATCTTCCACAGCAGCAGGTCCTGGATTACACCATCTGTTGTTGACCAGCACTACTAATCCACCTCCTTTGCTTTCTCTGCTCCTCTTCAAACCTCTGTCTGCTGGTATCGTCTGAAAGCCGGACAGAGAGATGTTGGAGTCTGGATCTGATCCTGCAGCTACATCTCAGTGAAACACATGAGATTCTGGATGGATCCTCATCAGAGCTTCAAGCTGGTCCACCTGATTCAGGAGAGATCTCACGTTCCCTGTTATGATTAACTTACTCTCTCTCCTTTTTGCTCCTGCTCTACATCCACATATCCTCCATTTCTCATTAATTCATCTTGAACTTTGGGTCACAGTTTGTGTGTGGTGACTCCAGCCTCTGACAGTCTGCCCCAGGGCAGCTGTGGCTAAAAGTGAAGCTAACTGCCATCAGCTTGTGAATGTGAGTGTGAATGGGTGAATGACTGTTGTGTTGTTCAGCGCTTTGGGGAGTGTAGAACACTCTGGAAAGCGATATATAAATACAGGCAATTTACCATTTATTTTACTTTTTTTTTAGCTTTTGAGATGTCAATTAGCTGCTCCCTCTTGCAAACAAGACTTCAGTTGCATTGTAAATGAAAAGAAGTGGCAGCAAAAATCCTCCAAGCAACAACCAGAACAACAAAATCACTCCAAAAGCAACACCGTCAATCAGAAGAATGAAAAATTAAAATCCCCAAAACAAAAATCAGCTCTATTCTAGAACATCTAGAGATGCTGTCATTAGTTTATGTTGCTACATGCAGTAATTCAATCATTTAGTCAAAACAAACTATAGTAATAATCACATGCACAATTGTAGAGGTTTAAAAACAGGTACTGTAGGGTTTTAAATCATTTGTATGACTGACTGAGAGAGAGCTGTTTTAAATATCAGAGAATTAGCCACTAACTTGTCACCAATCTGCATTGCTGTTTAAACACTGATCCTACAGAACCCTGACCATCCTGACTGGACATCTTACAGTTGATTCTGTCTGACCATCTAATACCAAATCACACTGGTCCCTGAAGGGAAACTGGGACATTACTGCAGCTAAGATAACTGTACCATAAGGATTCCAAGGTATTTAGAATTAAAATGTTAAGGTCATAAAAGATGAGCGAGAGCCACAAACCTGAATAAAACAATAAAAAATATATAAAGGCAGCAGCATGTCTTTATAGTGCTAATTAAAGAAGCAGAGATGAGAAGAATGAATCCCCAGAGCTATTGACATTTTACCATATTCAATATGACAGCTATGACTGATTAGTTCACTGGCAAACCTCATCAATAATCTGCCTGCCAATCAAATGTGACCTTTAGAAAAGAGGTGATTAATTAACAGGGCCACAGAATGATCCAATGCCAGCCCCTCAATCCATCATGACAGCTGCAGCAAAAGGATAAACGAGTCAATGTTGAGGTCATGTTGGCTTGACTTGTTATAGTTCATACTGGGTTTTGATGGGTGATTTAAATCCTTTAAAATGCTTACATATTAATTTAGAGTCATGGTTAGGAATCTGCTTACATTTTTAGGAAAGTGTTTGAAAATAGAGATGCACCAAAGTGTCAGCTGATGACTGGAATCAGCTGGTTAAGTTTTAGGTCTGTGAACTCACCATCAATGTGTTAATTCATGCCAAGAGATCTCCATGTGAAAGTTTTGACTTCCTGAATTATAGTTTCCAAATTAGTCAGAATGTCTTATTTATTTATGGTTCTTTGGGGTGAGATCAGCAGGTCACTGAACTGACTGTAACAGTGATTTAACACAGTAACAGTTCCTTTATTAGCTAAAGAGCTGAGGTAATCTGAGTAAATCATCACCAAGGTTAGGAACAGGAAAATCTTAAAAGTTCACTTTGAAAGTGAAGTGTATTTAGAGTGTTTTATCGTTACACAATACCAAACTGGTGGCAGTAATCTCAGCACAGGTTAAAGCTGTGAAAATGGTGCCCGATTTTAAAGTTTAAAGCATTGTTTCTGTGCTCTAAAGCAAACAATGATGGAAAGGTGACAAAGCCCCAAAGAGATCAAAAGACAAAAAAGGATGTTTTCTTGGGGTAAGAGAAGTATTTTGCTTCAGAGAGGCAGAGCTAAATATGAACTAAAACCAAGCAAAAAGACAAGAGAGGACTACCTCCATCTTCATCCAGACATAGGGGTCTCGGTCCTGACCCTGAAAGTCCTGCAGCAGCTGTTGCACCACAGAGAAGCGTGCACGTCCCTCCACAGGAGGCGCTGTCAGCTCCAGGGTTCCTGCAGTCCTCCTCACATTATCCTCTTCAGACTGCAGGTCACTCAGAGGACCAGATTCTATACTTTCATCTAGTGAGGGTGCAATCTCACTGGAGGAGGTGGAGCTAAAGCGGCTGATGGGGGTTCGATGCTGAGGGAAGATGCATGACAGGATATCTAAACACATATTCAAGAGCTGGTTTTAGAGAGGTATTTTAGCCAGAAAGCAGACCTACCATCAATGGGAGAGAGGCTAGAGCATCACACCCACTCCTCCTTACACTGCTCATGTTGTCTCCACTCTCTGCTGCGTCCCAATCTGTGTTGAACTCCGTCAGCTCCCAGTCATCCACATCCTGCAAAGCCATCTGGTTAGGGGCGCCATTCATCTGTGGTGAAAAGTAAGTAAACTATCACAACTGATTACAGTCAAAGAAAGAAAACAGAGTCTCTGTTTGAACCTTACCAGGGGGATGGATTGTGTCAGACTGTCCAGTTTCTTAGCAAGCATCTCAGATTTGTGGAGCTGAGCAGGAAGCGCCAGGAACTCCTCCGACCCATACCAGTGCTCCTGGTCAGCTTTTGAAAATGTCTGGCAGCAAAATAACCACGCAAAAAAACATAAACATTAAAAATGGCTTCATATCTATTTTAAAATATTTGTATCAGTAATATGACTCTAGAACTGTATTTTAATTCATATTTGACATCATCAAGTCCTTGGTTATTTGCAATCTTGTTTAAAGTGCCTGTGACTCCATATTTAAATCACTTTATATTAAACAGGTGTAATCTTTGATGCCTCTAGATCAGCGTTGCACCATTATAATTCAAAATACGCTGTAATTATTTCCTAACGAGCAACTCAGAGATCAGAAGAAAGCGCCGCCTTCCGGTTCTGCTGGGTTTCTCCTTATTTGGCAGCCTGACACTTCTGCTGCAGCAGGGGGCAGTGCCGTCGCATGAAAGAGAAACGAAACTGAAACTAAACACTACACGGTGTATGGGCAATGGCGGTGGCACTGCCTCGCTCCAGTTGTCGTGAACGTGCATGTGGGAGGAGAATTTACCATATAAGCAAGTCCGGATCACTATGACCTCATAGCGGGCTGGAGTGAAAAAAACGGTTTGAAACCTGGGTCTGAAATCTGGAAGAGCTTCTCACTAGCTGTACTAGGAGACAGATGGACGCCGTTTTTTGCTCTTTCTGGCAGGTTTAAGGTGAGAACTCAACGTTGCAACGTGATAGATAAGTCAGAAAACATGGAAACCGATGTCATGGGCACTTTAAATGTTTTTTGTTTGAAAAATTTGAAGGAATTCTTCCACAAATGAAACAAGATGTATCAGAGCTGCAGACTCTAGTTAATTAAAATCATGAATTTCACAATAAAAGTATAGCTGTGTTCCAAACTCCCCGCTCTGCAAACTGCTCTGGGTTGCCAGATACTCAATGTGATCCTGCACAAAGTCCGTAAAAAAACGCAGCAACACAAAAATCCACCCAAGCATGAATATAGCCATAAAGACCTCTTGTGCCCCCCCGACAGCTCACCACAGCCACCCATGGGGGCGCTCCTATTTGAGAGGTACTGGTATACACAGTGTTCTGATGCATTATTGGATGGTGTGGTCTCTCCTGTAGATACTGAAAATAACTGAAAGCCACTTCAGAATGACCCAAATATCCCTTTCCTTTTATATTCACATGGAACAAAGGCTCATTGGTGAGTACTTTACATAATTTCACAGAAGTAAAAGAAAAATGTGCCAAACCCCCCCCCCCCCGACAAATCCAACCTTGTGCCTTTGTTGTTTCACAATCCAGACTGTTGTCCTGTTAGGACACAGCTGGGGATCCGAATCCTCTCCAGATGCCTCCAGATCTGAGGAGAGGACCTGTTCCCTCATGGGGGAGGGCAGGGAGGAGTCCGAGTCCCCCTGACTGGGTGTATGTGTCCTCTTTTGCATCCTTTCCATTTGGTTTAATGCATCATCCTGAGACGTCAGACTGTGTAGAGGTGGGGCTGGACTGACTGCTGATGAGCTCTTGTTGTCAGGCTTCAGCCTCTGTGAGCCCCTGCTGGACCGTCCTCCATGTGTCCTCCTTACCTGATGTTTCTGCAGGTTGTTCCCATTCATAACCTGTTCAGGTAAACAAAACATGAATTAACCCTTTAAAGCCTGGCATAGTATAAATGATTAACAATAAAAACACTCAGTTTTAAAACTAACCTAGTTATTGGCTAAAGTTACTGTAACATCTACAGTGCTATGAAACTTATTTGCTTCCTTATGGAGTTTTTCTGTTTATGCTGACTTGTCACATTTAAAGGTTTCAGATCAGAAAACAGATTTCAGTATCAGACTAAGAAAATCTGAGTAAAGATAAAATGTAGTTTTCAAACGATGATTTCATTTTTAAAGGAAAATAGTCTCTCCAAACAACCTGGTCCTGTATGAAACTGTTTTCCCCCTAAATGTAATGACAGGTCCTGCTGGTGATCACTACAGTGTGATGTGCCAGTGTGTGACATCAGCCTTGAATTTGTTGTTTATTTTTAAAAGCATTTTCTGTCAACATTTATGGAAGAAGGCAGATAAAAATAACATTTATTTTGAAAGAGAAGACAGTAGCAGAGAGACTGGAGGACTGGTCCATTTCACCTCGAGACCAGCTGCACTTTAAGAGTTATCAGGGTCGTTCTGAAGTGGCATCTATCAGTGATTTATCTACAGTAAGGACCACACCCACTGGTGACATCGCTAAAAGTGGGTGTGGTCTCTAGAAACAGGAAGTAGTCCTCTGACTGGAGCAATACTCATAGCTAGTCCGTCGGTGACAATCAGCAGCTAATTTTTAGGTATTTAAAACAACTCTTCCTCAAAAAAGTCCCACTGATGCTAATTAGAACAATATATGACTGGTTTGAAAACATCTATTATTCAAGTTTTAACTCAACAACGTTCAAATGGCTATACTACTGTACGTGCTGCTGCAGTAACACCATAAACCACACAGACTGTGGAGCTCCTTTACTGTAGATACATAACTAATAGAGCGTCACTGTAAACAGACCCTAACATCCCTTTGAGACGAGGCTAAAAGAGGAGTTTTTGTACAGCAATGTCTAATGTTTTATTTAACCCAAATAAAAACTGGACATTTTATTAAAAGTCTCATATTCAGCACTTTCTATCCACTCTGAATCATTTCTTTTACATCTCAATAACATGTAAAAGCTCTGGTTAAATTGACCCTTACTTTAAAGCAGCTATCTGAAGCATTTTTCTCTGTATCAAAGTTTTCTAAATGTTTTAAATGATATTTCAGGTCTAAACTATGATCTATGGGTAGAGTTCCACAACATGTCATTCTGATGAAGACCATCCTTCCTCCTTTGCATTCTTTCTGGCTGCCGAACTTTTTCAGCCAATAAAATTCAAATTTCTGCACTGTCGGCTTTCTGTCAACGTGCACGCGCTTCATGCAAACCTGTAGCAGTAGGGGGCGCTCTCGTACAGGACGCTCTGCGTGTTTTTCTGTTTACCATCTCAGCCATTTGGACACAGAGCTCATTTCTACTAAAAACGTATCCATTCCCCAGCTAATGACGAATTTATTTTTATTTTTAAACATTTCACCTCACAGAATGGCAAGGCTTGCCAAGGATACACGTTTAATTTGGTCAAAAAGTTCTTTCAAGGCTGAATCATTTCTCTGTTCAGATTCAGAGTACCGCAGCAGCTCGCTGCTACAGAGCTACTGTAAGTATCAGAAGCAGCAGAGACAGAGAGGGCTCATCAGAGCCTGGTACAGTGTGGGAACGTGATTTGTGAACTGTGAGTGATTAAACCCTACAGTTTGAGCTGCACAGTTTATGCCCAGCTTACAGACCAAAGAAATGCGCCGTGTGCACGAGCGTGCATGCGACCGCATGCATGTTGAGGTGTTTTGGGGAGGAGCCGTTAGATTCAAAAACTGCTCTCTTGATGAAATAATCCACAATGCGGCTTTAAGTGCAGCTGATGTTCTTCCACCCCCTCATTCAAACTTCCCTTTCAAATGGGCGGGGCAATTGGGGAGCAGAGATTCTCTAAGCCCCGCCCATCTCTCTTCTCTGCACGCGTTCATGAGACGTTGGTGGGTCTTCGGAGTTTCAGATGAAGGGAAAAAAAAAGACTTTTGTGCTCGTTGATCAACCATCTATGAAACAACTGCTGAGCTTTGCTCGTAGCGTCACCATGACTATTTGCTAACGTTTGCGAGGTTGCGCGCTCCCGTGGTTTTTAAAGGGCATGGGTGGGCTCTGGTAGCCAAAGGTGCTCGTGATTGGCTCTGTCCTCTAGAGAGGAGTGGTCTTTTCCCTTCTTGACATCAGCAGGGGAAAGATTTAGAAACCACCCATTTTAGCATTAGCTCAAAACACATTTCCCAAAAAACGAGAGTCAGTAAGTGAAAACGGTGACAATATTTTGGGTCTCAGACACAGTCTGGGTCTGATATGACTGTTAGAAGATCTTTAGAAAGTGAATTTTGCTTAATATGGGACCTTTAAGACATTAATAAACGGTGTTAACCTCTAGTAGTCTGGTTTTAACGCAGCCTAGTTGAGTATTAGTGTTAGTACTTTCATCAACAGCCTGCTAGATCCAGTCCTAAACATGATTCTGCCCTCTGGTGGAGGACCTACAGGTGGAAGGTGCCAGTTTAACTTTTTATTACTAATATATTGTTATATCATTACATAATAAAATAAAGCAGCTGGTATATTAATATTAGCCAATAAATTGTTGTTTTTATTAACTAGAATTATTATTTTTGATATTTCAGGATTTAAAGGGTTAAACCTGTATTATGCAGGTCAGAATGTGTATACACTAAATACATTTCATATTAAACATGGTTTAAAAGCCTGTCCTCTGTAATTAATAATGATAAACATAAAAGATGACTTACCTGCAAGCTCTCAAAGGACTGCGAAACATTTTCTGGGTATACTGAGTCCAGTTCCAACCAAAACTTGGAGCGGTCTAGAGGATCCACAAGTGACGGGGTGCTCTGGCTCAGCTCAGCATGGATCTGGATCCCTGGTTCATGGTTAACCTTTCTAGAACTCCTAGTTAAGACCTCCATCTTGGTTCCTCGATTTAAAAACAAAGCAGCTCTCTTGGCAAGTGATGGCTGTGTAGGCGACACTTCAGTGCTGTGACTTACATCCTGCACAGGACACGATGGACTTTCACTCTGATTGGATCCACCACAATGCATTGTGGGTAACACAGACAGAGAATGATTGTGGTTTTCTGCGTCAGTCGTCACACAGAGTTCTGGTAAACTGTTATGGAGTTTGTGTTTTGCGACTTGGGGTTTGCTCTCCTGGGACAGGTCCTGACTTGTGGGCTCTGGTCCTTGGACCTGAGGCTCGTCACTGGGACTGTAGTCACTCAGCTCAAAGGCAGTGATCCCACAGTCCAGAGAGAAGTAATCCTGGCTGCAGCGGATCGTCAGCTGACCACAGTCATCGACTTCTGTCAAAGCATCCAAACGGGTCTGGAGAGGAAGAGTTCAGATTTCTACTATTACTGTCTAGAACTGATGACATCTCCATTAATGTTCAGTCATTATGAAACACCAATAAACACAAAGAACATTAATGTGTTTGATTGTTCTTAAATAAATGGGGTTTTATTGTGTCAGTCAACTCTGATGTTTCTTCTAACATCAGAGTTTTTTGCATGGTTGCTCATATTATAGTAAGGGCAGGTCATATTCAATCACTGGTGTGCTCTTTAAGTTTTAATTTGCTGCATGAACCTGAAACTTTAACTGAAACTTTTAGAAAGTACAAACATTCAAAAATAAATAAGCAAAATAAATTTAAATGTAAAATATTTTGAAAATAACAACAAGGAAATGTCCTTTAAAACTGCTGTATTTAATCCCACCCCCTCCGCCCGGATATGGGATCGCACACTGCCACAGTAACAATAGAGAGCAAAACAACAGCTGTTGAAACGCTATGCTAATGTTCCCCCTGGTTTTTCCTTTTTCTACATCCAAATGTTTTTTGTTCTCTGCTAGCTGAAAATGTGTTTTTCTTTTGGGGACTCTGATATTTTTTCCTAAAATTGAAGCGCTAACAGCCAGCCGTTTCTGTCCTTCCCTCACTTCCGGGATGTTCTGCTGAAAAATGCTCCAGCACGCATTAATGGGGGATCCAAGGAAGTGCAGCGCTTCGGCGAGACAGACAGACAGATTGTCCAATAGTTGCTTTCGGTCCAAAACATACTGCGAGCGAAACACCTTATTAATTTTTTTGTTAGTTTTTTTAATCACCATAATATATTTATAGCTATACTATGTTAGAACATTGCTAAGAGTAATGAAAAAAAAACATTTTAAGCTAATTTGTTTTGCAAATTATCTATAGCACCTTTAAATCTTTTAAAATAAGTTTACTTAATTAGATGAAAACATTTTACTGTAGTTTTTTAATGTTAATTTATTTGTTTTACTTTTATAACTTGTGTAAAAGCTTCAGGTTTAGGCTGCAATTTACAGCAAGTGATTGATTAATTATGGTGACTTGCCCTAATAAAGGGTTAAATGTGATCAGACTCCAGTGTGAGGTTCTGAAGAGCAGAGAAGACATGACATCACACTCAGCATGCTGCACTCTGCCCTCTGTATTCACAGAAGTAAACATGGATGCTAAGTTACTGTGTATACATTCTGTTCAATCAGAACCAAGAAAAAATAGTGACCAAGTTAGGAAGCAAAGCTTGTTCCATTCATTTTTGACAGGATCTTACCAGGTTGGATTGAAATCAGTCAGATTTGATTTGTTCAGACTATCATTAAAAACTGGATTTGGGTCCCTTCAGCCTTCAGTGTGAAGGCAGAATCAGTTCTATGTTCAGTTGACAAATTCAACCACAAACCAAACAGAAGGCTTCATGAGCCTCACACCTGGTGTTGGTCCTGGCTGAAGGCCTGCAGAATGTCGGTCTGACGTGTGAAGTTTCCGTTTGAATCCTGCAGACCTTGCAGCAGGCGCTCCTTCAGGACCAGAACTGAAACCCTCAGCTGGTGCCACAGCAGCTGCACCGTCCTGAAGCACACAACACAACACAACAGATGTGGGTGACTTCATGTCTGATTGCTTAGGGTTTAGAGATGTACCCCATGTAGACTAGGGTCGCTAATTCACATCAAACCCCTTTTGATTGTAAAGCAACCAGATGGTGGGTTAGTATTAGCACTTCCATCAAAACCTGCTGTATCCAGTCCTATCATGTCTAGTTGTACATAATTACACAGTAAAAATAAAACAGATAATTATATAGCTGTTATATTAATATTAGCCAATAAATAGTTCACTTTTAAAAACTAAATTTTAAATTATTAGTTCATATTATTGGCTTTAAATTATTCCTTTGACATAAACTCACCTAATGTCAACAATAATGTTAACAGAGTAGGAAAGAAGCTTCAGGGAGAACTCTGTCTCCAACAAGGCGTGAATCTGCTCCACATGATCCGAGATGTCCTCACAGATGTCCTGAAGTCACACAAATAAAAGACAAAACGCAGAAAAACTGATCAAAAATCAAAAAAAGCTCATCACATCTTTATCTGATCCCTCTGACAGCTCTTAGTGTGATAACAGAATAAAAACCTCTGCAGATCAGGAAAAGGAGAAGTGATGGAATCTCTAGCATCACATCTCCAATTTTAAACATGACTCAGTTTCATGTGGCACCAGTGTAGAAACATGGGGGACAGATCCTGTGTCAGCGATCCCAGAGGAACTAAATTCAGATATAAAACCACTCAGACTGACTCCAGACCAAATTAACTGCAGCTGCAAGAACCTTTAACAGCATGAACAGATTCAGTGACTATGCAGTCTGACAGTTCAGTTTTTTATCACTAAATCTGTTTTGTTAATGATGCACTAATGGTGAATTACTCGATAACTAGTGAACACTTTTTTGGAGCACTACTGAATCACATCCTTGTCCTCTCAAGTGGACGTTCACGCCAGGGGGTTAAAACCAGTGCTCAGTTAGACATGGGAACATAACTATGGCAAAAAGAGGCAGCAGATCAGAAGAAGTATCTGACTGAAGACACTTTGTTGTTGAATTAAGCTAGCAGTTCAGTTTCTGGGGTAAAATGCAAACTAACTATTTAAAATCATACAATGTGATTTTCTGGATTTGTTTTGTAGATTATGTCTCACAGTTTTGTGCTCCTATGATGAAACTAAACCCTAACGCTATTGACCACTCTGAGGTGTATCAAATATGTATTTTCCCCGGCGTAAATCATATATGCCTCTTGGGCGAGCACATTCTGAAATGATAATTAACTTTAAAGCTTTCATTTAATCAAAGTAAATCCAGGAACTCTGAGTTATTTGACCTAGTTACTTTACTGCTTTTTAAAAATATTTTGAGCTTGATTAAAAAAAAAAAACATCTGATCAATTTGAAGCTGATCAAAAATAACTTTAAAGGCATACTATGCCATTTTGCTTGTTTTTAGCACACCCTAGTGCCCATTTTAAATCACTGCTGTAAAAACGTTAGCATTTTCTTTGCTCAGAAACACCTAAATGTAACTGTTGAAATGTCTCCTCAGCCTTCACTGCTTTCTCCTGAAGCGGTTCATCACTCATTCAAAGAAATCAGCTGTGTTCAAACAGGGAGAGATGGGAAAAATCTGGAACCATGAGCTAAACACACTCCAGTGCTAGCATAACAGCTAGCTGCATTGAGTTAGCCAAGTGTTTCCCAAACTTTTTCTTCTAGGACCCCTTGATTTTACACATTTTTTTTCCATGTACTACAGGAAGAATTTTGAGAACTTTTGATTGATTTTAAAAAGTGTTTTGAGGAGCAGCAATTAGTTGCACTCCATTAATACAAACTACAACTGAGAAATTCTTATTCTAATAGGACTTAATGCTGATGAAAAATAAAAGTACAGCATCTGTAAATAATGTAGTAAATTATCCTATTATATTTTCCTCTCTGTTCCTGTGCAGATATAACTAGCAGAGATCAGAACCACTGAAAATGAAGAACAAGCTTTAGACCTCCAGCTGAAATCCTGTATCCATCGTGGCTACAGAGTCATGGAGTTTCTCCATGGTGACCAGCCTGGACAACACAACACCTCCTGTTTATCCCCTGCTTGGACTGAAACACCCGCCCAGCGTGTGAGAATGTAGGTCAGACACGCTGCCAGCTGGGCTCAGATGAATGTGACCAACACTTTGACCTGCTGAGCACCATTCCAAAATACATTTGTCACTCCCCTACTGTACATGGAGCTGCCTGCTAGAATGCAGCGCTGTCATGTGGTCAATGCAGGCAGAAATTCTAAAAACAAAAACCCCTGGCAGAATAATCTGTTTGCCAAAGTGTAGAACTGAGTCAGCTAACACTTTAAACTTTCAAGCATCATGGATTCAATTCTGAGCTGAAACATTTCTGTTTGGCAGATTTATTGAAGGACTTCATGTACAGTTTTTGTCCATCCATCATCAGGACTAAAGAAACCAGCATGCTGTACTAAAGTTACTGTCAGCCTTTTAACTCAGATAGATGCTTTGTAAAGAGTTTGCTTTGTGAATTTATAAAATATATCCTTGTTTATGTTTATGTATTTAGCAGAGGCTTTTATCAAAGCAAAATGATAGTGTAACCAAGGAGTCACCATTGAGGCTAACAACAAACCACTAGTCAGGCTCTGCCAGAGGTGACAGGAAAAGAATACAAGTTTAAAAGGAAGTGCACAAACAGAGTGCAGTAGAGACGGGGAAGTGAAGGGCTAGTCTAGAACAGTGGTTCTCAAACATTTTGGTCTCCAACCCAAAAAATAACACTGACAGAAACTCTTGATAAAACCTGCACTGGAAAAATATACAAGCACTGATAATAAACTAATGAAACAAAGACACAATGTCAACACAGACATCTACAACCATACCAGGTTTATTCAACTATTTGTAACAATAACATTAGCAAGGATTTTACATTCACTTTCTGTGAAGACATCCTAGCACCCCCACTTGTTGTTTCAGGACCCACAGTGGGGTTCTGACCAGAACTTTGGGAACCATCTCTGAAGTGATGGGTCTTCAGGAAATGTTCTCATATTCCTGCAGGAAAATTCCAGTTGCAACAGAGACAGCTGCTGCTGTTTGTTGATGTTTATTTACTCAGCAGATGCTTTTATCCAAAGCGACTTACAGTAACTAAGCTATCAGCCACAACAGGTCTGTACTGCTACTAGCTCTGGAATTCAGTTAAAACTGTGTGATGCAAAACTGATGGTGATGTAATAGTTTATCATTTATTTTACAAATATTTAATTATAAACTACTCTAATAGTTTATATAACCTTCAAGGTTGGAGTTGTTATAGGAGTTTTTACTAATGCAGACCACGGCTCTCAGAAGAGACTAAGAAGAGGAGAAATAGAGGGACTGGAGAGTCTGGACCCCCTAAGTATTACTAAAACCTAAGAAAATGGAGGAAGGGGGAGTATTTGACACATTTGGACTATGGGATGTAGTACTTTATGTAATGTGGTGTGGTGTAATCTATCAATCTATCTATCTACCTAAATCTGGAACTGGTTTAATGGTGAATCGTTTTAAATAACGTGTTTTAGGAGCTGATGAAAACTGAACCCTTTGATTAAACAGACACTCGTAATAAACATCAACAGTTTGTAAAACTGAAAAGTAGGGATGAGTACTTTCAAATGTTGTCTGATTTTCCTTTTTTTCACCAGAACCTGCTTGTGAATGATGCTGCTACTACTGGTACCTTTTTGCTCAAAAATAATTTTGAAAAAGGCTCCAACAGATGCCAGTAATTTAACAGTTTTTTGCTTGAAAAGCTGCTCTGCTCTGGGCTACATGGTTCTTTACTTCTTTCAAATTCAGTAGTAAAATACATGTTTTATAAAACTAATATCTGATGAATGAATTCTGACAGACATAAACAATTATAACTGCACGATCCCCAAAATACACAATCAGTCCAGACTTAACCGTACATGTACACACACACACACACACACACACACACATACAGTTTCGTCATCAAAGCACTGTCAGTCAAGACAGTGGTGAAAGTCAGTGTGTTTACATGCACATCTAAGTCGAGCTAGATCGGTCTAGGTCGATCTTATGTTAATAAACTGGGAGTCTTTATCCTAGTTTACACGTCTGTTAGAAAACCGAACTCTTAAATGAAGTTCGTTCCACTCCGCTACGATAGGGGGCGACATGCGCCCTTTCCTGTCGGTCTTCTGCCGGTTGTTTTCTTAGCGTTTAAAAACTCTTGTTCTAAACGCTTCTATCGGTCACAAATTTGATCGGGCGTCTTCGTGTACCAAGCGCTGGCAAGCTGTCAGTTTGTCTTTGCTGCTATCGTCTTTTACCGCTACTGATTTGTTTGTATTCCCACTTCCGCTGTGTCGTCACTCTCGGAGGAGGAGCGCCCAGACAGCATTAGCTCGACTAAGGTGTTTACATGGAGGAGGAAGTCGAGCTATGACCGCATTATCTGGGTGATTTAGCTCGATTAGATCCAGTTCGACTTCAGCCGGACTAACGTGTTTACATGCAGTTGAAAAACCGACTTAAGTCGATTTAAGGCAATAATTCGGTTTTCTAGACTGCATGTAAACGCACTGACTGTTGCAGTCTTTCAGACGCTTGAATACTTCACACTCAGCTTTCATATGCTAATTAAGACACCCCCCACACACACACACTGTCATGAATTGGTGCGTGTAGAGAGGACCCAGGCGCAGATGAAAATCCAAGTTCAAGTATTTATTTGAAACACGAGGCAGGACACAATGACTGACACGAATGACTATGACCACGACTAGGAACCAACAAACACAGACGAGACAGGCACGCTTGTAAAAAGGAGGGAGGTGATCACAGGAACAAGACACAGGTGGCATGATTACAATAGGATTCACCTGTGGGAGACAAAAAAGGGAGAAACATGAGAACAGGACAAGAGACCGGACACTAGATGGCGACAAAGGGCACAGGATGTGACAGAGCCCCTCCCCTAGGGGTGGACACCGGACGCACAAGGAGAACCAACAAGGGCGGGAGGGTGGGGGACCAGGGAGGAGGACCAGACACAGATGCAGGCCAGGAAGCACAGTTCAGGAGGACGCAGGTCAGGGTCTGGATCAGGCTCTGGGAGGCCCGGATCTGGATCAGGCTCTGGGAGGCCCGGGTCTGGGGGAGCCAGGCTGCTGGACTCGGGAACAGGACTGGAAGGGCCCACCTTGGGAACAGGACTGGAAGGACCGGGTTCAGAAGATCCAGGCTCAGGACCGGTGGGACCAGAGGAAGGACCAGGCACAGGAACGGGACTGAAGAGGCCCACCTTGGGCTCAGGAACAAGTTCAGGGGGACCTGGTTCAGGAGGACTGGAGGGACCGGGTTCAGATTCAGGAGCTGCAGCGGCACAGGAGAGTCCAGGGACTGCAGGTTCAGGGGGTCCTGGTGGTCCAGGTTGGGGACCGGAGGGAGGACCTGGTCCAGGGGCTGCAGCGGCACAGGAGAGTCCAGGGGCTGCAGGTTCAGGGGGTCCTGGTGGTCCAGGTTGGGGACCAGAGGGAGGACCCGGTCCAGGGGCTGCAGCGGCACAGGAGGGTCCAGGGGCTGCAGGTTCAGGATTCGGAGTCGCCGGGGCAGCACAGCAGGTGAGTTTACCTGCCCACACCAGGCACTGTTGAGCCAGACGAGTGGCGCGGATACACTCGTGCAGGTCCTGGAGCTCTGGATCGCAGGAAAGGCTCGGGTTGGACCGGTAGAGCGCTATCATGGTCTCCGCCAACTGCAGCTTCTTGTGTGGACAGGCCTTCCAATAGTGGAGGAGCTGGATAACATCCTTAAATAGCTGGCTGACTTGCCGTACAAACTCCGCCGGTTGGAGGAGGGCAGCAAGAGGCTGCAGTTCCTGCTGCGGCTTGGTCGGCGCAGCAGGAGGTCCGGCTTGGACCCGGAGGACACCTGTCCAGATGGTGAGAGGCGATCGGTGCTCCAGGTCGACATCTGCTGGGTCAATCTTGGGGTTGGCTCCTTCTGTCATGAATTGGTGCGTGTAGAGAAGACCCAGGTGCAGATGAAAATCCAAGTTCAAGTATTTATTTGAAACACGAGGCAGGACACAATGACTGACACGACTGACCATGACTAGGAACCAACAAACACAGACGAGACAGGCACGCTTATAAAAAGAGGGAGGTGATCCCAGGAACAAGACACAGGTGGCAGGATTACAATAGGATTCACCTGTGGGAGACAAAAAGGGAGAAACATGAGAACAGGACAAGATACAGTACACTAGATGACGACAAAGGGCACAGGATGTGACACACACACACACACACACACAAACATTCTAGAGGCCCAGTTTGACTGAGTCTGTTGTTTGTTAGTAGATCCCTGGCGTTAAACTCAGCCTTGTCTAGATGTTTTACATTCCCTCACTTTAAAGCTGCACTCGGCAGGTTGGGAAACAAGCTAGGTATCAATCCGTAGGCCAGCCTTCCCCCAGACATGGGACCGTACACTTCCACAGTTACAATAGAGACCAAAACTCCAGCTGTTGAAACGTTCCCCCAGTTTTTCTCCTTTCTACCTCCAAACATTTTTAGTTTTCTGCTAGCTGAAAATCTGTTTTTCTTTTTGGAATTCGTTTTTTTTTTTTTTAGGGATGTCCCGATCCGATCACATGATTGGAAATCAGCCCTGATCACGTGATTTTGGACTCGATCGGAATCGGACGTCACCTCCCGATCTGGACTCGGGTTTCCTCTACATGCGCACCGCCCCGCCAAAATAAAAGCTGCTACGTCTTCAGAAGGAAGTTTGGGTTTTTAAATATATGTTAAACAATCTAAAGCACATGGGATTTATATATAGTCTATATTTGTTCACATATATTAACCATAATCAGAGTTTGAATCAGTTTCCGGTCCAGGAGGAGGGAGGGGGCCAGGACTGGAAGACACGCGAGCTTATGGAGCGACCGGGTTAGCTACTCACTCCACACCCGCCGAGACTCGTCTTCCCCCTGAACGGAGAGAACCGACGGGAGTACTCGGTCTGAAGGAGGTGGCGAGGCCGGCGTGGAGCGAGTCATACCCGCGCTAACTCGTTCCCCCTTGCGCCGCGTCTCCCTCCTGCCTCAGGAGGAGATTCTGCTGAATGCTGTACGCTGCACAACACCCGCACTCCGTCGGGAAATAAATTGAGCGAAGGTAAGATTTTTAAAAAGCGCTTTCTGAGGAGGAGCTTTCTGATTAAATGTCGCTCCAAAACGCACCAAACACTGAAGCATTTCTCCAAATAGTCTAATTAAGTTGTTCAGAGCTGCTGCAGTCAGAGGATAATGCAGGAGGAGGAGGAGTGAAGGAGAAGCTGATGACTTAAGAAATGATCCGGGTCATTGTCAGTAAAAAAAAGTTTGTTCTTTCTGGGCAAAAAATGGACCAGAGCGTTAAAATAATGTTGACATTTCTGCACCTGAACAGCTGAAGGAAAAAAAGATTTTCCTCAAAAAGTTACAACCACAAATTAATTCATGGGGATTTTGTGCACAGAGAATGTATGTTTTAAGTATTTAAATATATATAGATATGATAGATTTCTATGCAGACAGAATGATTTATGTCTGCAGCATGACATCATTTTGT
Organism: Callopanchax toddi; assembly: GCA_006937965.1. Classification (NCBI taxonomy): domain Eukaryota; kingdom Metazoa; phylum Chordata; class Actinopteri; order Cyprinodontiformes; family Nothobranchiidae; genus Callopanchax; species Callopanchax toddi. The sequence continues at coordinate 216,493 of SSNR01000349.1, forward strand.
GGCTTGTTTGTTTTTATTAGTTAAACATCGACAAAGTAGAACGCAGAAGCAGCTTGAAGCAGAAAGTGTGAGTAGGTCTGTGGTCTGGAGGCATAATGTTGATCACAACAACATATTAAAAAGATCAGATCAGGACTCGGGATCGGCATGTCGGAGGGGGTGAGGTGCAGGTGAACCCAAATGCACAGTGACAACCGAGGAGGCAAAGGTAAAACTCAAAAAAGGGATTTATTACAACAAGGGATCAAAAATACAAACTGAGGCAGAAACAGGACAACTAAACTAGGAGGCTAAACTGGGAAAACTAAAGGACAAGCACTAAGACAAAGGAGCTCTAAGCAAGGGAGACAAAGCAGACGAACTAGCACAGAGGCATGACACAGGAGGGCTTAAATACCAAGGGAGCAATCAAGGGAGAACGAGAGGCAGGTGTGGACAATCACAAGACAAGACACCTGAAACGCAGAGCACAGAGGAGGAACCAAAAACAGAACTATCAAAACACAGACTGACTAAAGTAAAACACAAAGACTAGACTAAAGCTATAACACAAACTGGTAAAACACAAGAGAACTGAACTATGATAATAAACACAAGAAGACTGGACTAAAACATAAAACACAAAGGACTAAACTAAGGAGATGACTCTAAAACAACAAACCAACAGCAGGGGGGGTTGGAGGCTAGGGTACGACACGGCAGATCTTCAAAATCTAATGACTCAGACTCTGACTCGAGGGCAAAAAAACCTGATCAGGAATTCCCTAGTTTTTTTCCCTAAAATGGAAGCGCTAACAGCTGGTTGTTTCTGTCCTTCTCTCACTTCAGAGATGTTCAGCTGCAAAATGCGGCCGGGCGGATTAATGGTGGATCCAAGCAGTGCAGAAGTCCGGCGCTACAGCAAGACAGACAGCCGGATTGTCCAATCCTATCGTTCGGTCCGAACAATAGGATTGGACAATCCGGCTGTGAGGTGTCATTCTGTCCAGGAGTTTCTGTTTCTTTTAAATTTACTCATGAAAACTGATCAGAAAAATCCTAATCCTTTGATATACCACAACTTTGTTTTTTAAAATAGTAATGCAAAAATTATTTTCCCTGGTAAATAGTTACTTTTGTTATAAAGTAATTCTGTACCTAACTCAGTTACTTTTTGGAACAAGTAGTGAGTAACTATAACTAATTACTTTTTAAAGTAACGTTCCCAACACTGCTCCTACAGCCATTTTCTCACACTGCCGGCATGAACTTTGCCTGCTTACAACACATCACCAAAGGGGGCAGTGTAGCACACACAAAATAACTAAAGAAGAAGCCATGAAACTCAAGGGATAATACAGCCCTCTAGTGGGAAAACTGAGAATTGCACCAGTAAAAGAAAACCAATAGAGCAATAACAGAAGGGCAGAATACTTGTATTAGTACTCGTATCAGTACTCTGTATCGGCAGCAAAAAATATCTGAACTGAGCATCAAGACCTGCAGTGTGACCGTAGCCCAACTCGTTATCTCATCTCTCAAAGCATCAGTGTTGTGTTTTGCAGAATGGGGATTTTACCATAGTGCATGGTGACGTGTTCGGTTTTGTGTTACAGTTTCAACCTGAGAGCGGGTGATACCAGATGAAACTGAGAACAGCTCTATCAGGAACACTGTAGTGATTCAGTTGATGTCTGTTGATTTTCTTGTAATAAGGCTGTAGAAAGAAGCACATCTTAACCATAGGGCAAAGCTTAGTTATGCTGTGATTTTCCCCTTTTTTTGCACTTAGTAATCACCCAAATACACAGACACACTACACACATTTTCTTACACTCCAGTCACGTAGATTCAAGATATGAGCTGTCAGTCACAGAGTCCATTCATCGAGCAGGGGTTCTAATTGCCTAAAATCAATCTAAAACAAGTAGACTTATGCTTCAGGTCTAATCGCAGCTCACCCTCATCACCGCCAACATCAAGGGCTTCAGACTGGCCACATTCAAACCACTCATGACAGCTGGGCCTCATCCACACCCATTCGATCTAATAACCTTCAACTTCTCCACTTCAGCCCATCAGTGCAGCGTGTTTCACCTTGGAGATCAAATACCGTATGTTCCCTCCATCCCTGGAGTATTCAAATGAATCTGCTTCAAAGATACCCAAGACTTGCTGCTATGATACAAAGACTTGTTAATGTAATATTTTCAATTTGGTTTAAAAAAAAAACCCTCATAAATACAGAATTTTCTTTAGAGGTTGAGTCCAGAGCAACCCTGCAGTTATTTTCTTTTCTGTTCAACTTTTTAAGATATTAGGGAAAAAAGAAATATAGTGACTGAAGAGCAACTCAGGGGCACATGAAATGTGAGTATTAAACTTGAGGAAAGTTCATGTATAATTGTATTTACACGTTTCCATCTCATGTCATTTTCTAAGCATGTGAGCACACATTCAGACCTGCTATTAGCTGAGTAAATGAAGCTATTTTTACTTTTGTGTAAAGAAAATGTCCAGCTTTTCCTAACATGTAGTTATAGTGGAACGAGCACTTAGACTAAGCCTATTCATACTCCACATGAAGAAAGAAATTTGATCTCGCTGGGGAGCTCCGAGAACAAGAAAAAAGCTTGTTTTGGCAGGATCGATCATACTCCTCGAGAACTCAGCTGTCGAACTGCTTCAGTTGACAACTGCCTCTGACAAAAAGTAGCTATAATGCCCCCAAAAAGTCACCAGACGACGTCACATGTTATTCCTGCTTGCTGCAGGAGGAGGAGGGGGAGCACGCAGCATGGACCTGACCAATCACGCATGGCTTAAACACACACACACAGAGAGAGGGAGAGAGAGGGACCGGCGGCCAGCTGGCTATATCGCCAGAAAAGTTGTACAAAAGCAGTTAAAGATCGTTAGATATGTTGATAGGTTTGGCGCTAGGCGGTTTTGGGGAAAAAAGTCACCGAGGGGGGTCGGAAAGTCGTTAGGAACAGCGACAAAGTCTCCGAGTTGGCAACACTGGCTTCAGCGACGTGTCAAACTGGTGTGCGTATCAGGTGTGTGTGTGTGTGTGGAGGGGAGGGTGTGTGTGCAGTTTAAAACGATTTGTCCTCACTACTTGAGGAGGCATACGGGTCTACGGTGCAAACTCTCGTGGCCTGCCCTGGTCCGCCTAGCGCAGGTCAGTCCAGACGTTGACTCCTCGGGTCCGTCAGCACAAAGCAGCACAGCAGGCGCTGGAGAAAAACATCAACCGCTACTCGCAAAACCACGCTCATCCTCCCTTTCTGACCAATCACGGCAGTTGTTCTCGGACATCCTGCCGAAAAAAGTTCGGCTCAGCTGATGTGCACAAGAACAAGATGTTAGCGCTGCTGAACTGGGTCTCCGAGGACAAAATGACGTCATTTTGTTCTCAGAGACCCCCAGCAAGAACAAAGTTCTTTCTTCTCGTGGAGTATGAATTGGACTTCAGATCTAAATCACCGGATCAGTCGAGTCTGCATCTAAATTACCATGAAAAGCAGTTCTACACAGGGTCCTTCAGGAAACAGGAGGATTCTATTCAATGTTATTCAAAAGAAGTTTTAATTATTACATGACAAAAACTTGGTGAATAAAACAGTTTCTAATTTTGTTTTAGGACACAGAATCGGGGCATTTTAGATAGGCATTACATAAAAATTCCTGCCTTTTAAAAAGAAACAGATATGTTTTTTATGTATAATCGATGTGCTAGAGGTGGGATTAAATGTATCCTTCTTCCTGCTCCTTTTTGAACAAGTATACATTAATCATTCTGAATGTTAGCGATAAAATAGATCATGGCTATTGTCATTGTGATGATGTCAGTATGATGGAGGAGAGATCAGTTTTAGCATCACTTCATTGACTCCCTCTGATCCAGATTTGAAGCTTAACTCAGAGGTGGGAACCCTGGTCCTCCAGAGCTGGTGTCCAGAATGTTTTAAAGGTTTTCTTTCTTCAACACAATCCTCAGTGTGCCTTCAAGGCCACCAGAAGCTTCTTAATCTGCCACTGATTCAGATCAGGTGTGTTGAAGTAAGGAAAACATGCCCTTGAGGACCAGGATTGTCCACCTCTGTTCTAACGTCTAAAGTTCTCAAAGATCAGGCTCCATCTTCTATTAGAGATCTTCTTGTTCCAGATGTCTATCAGAGAACTTGGCTCTCAGACTGCAGGTTTACTTGTTCTAGAGTTTCTAAAAGTAGAATGGGAGGCAGAGCCTTCAGTTCTCAGGCTCCTCTCTGGTGGAAACAGCTTCTAGTTTCCATCATGAGGCAGAAACCTGTCTACTGTTAAGAACTGGCTTCAGACTTTCCTCTTTGATACATCTAATAGTTAGAGTTAGGGCTGGGCAATATGGCCTTAATCAATATCAAGACATTTTGAGGAGTTCACCTCGATAACAATAAATGGACGATAACTACCCAGGCGGGCATGCACAAAAATTTCATCGGAATTGTACACCTCCTCTTCTTAATGATTTCCTTGTTTCCAGTTTTCCAGAAATGTTGTGTCGCAGATGGAACCGGCATTGAGTCCTCACCCAAACGCCGGATCCCCCACTCTGCTTTTTTCACAAATTGCACACTGCAGCCTTTGAGATGACTCGTGAGGTGAAAAAGTGGTTTGGGTCCAGATGAAGTACCGGTTCGAGCTGCAACTCGTCACGCCCCCTCCCCTGCTCATGCTGCTCCTCTGACCGGAGTGGAGTTCTGTTGCTATAGACTCAAACTGGAGGACAAACTGACCACATCTCCTCTCTCTCTGCTGGCTTTACTCTCTCTACTCTCCATGTTTGGAGTTCCTGATCTTAATGCCACTAATTTGTTCTCTCGGATTTTTGTTCCAGTCCTTCTGTGTTTGTCTCTTTCCTGTCCTCTCAGATCCAGCCTTAGGCTCCGCCCACTCTGAGCCTGGTTCTGCTGGAGGTTTGTTCCTGTTCAAAAGGACTTTTTTCTTTTCACTGTTGTCCTTGTACTGTGCTGCTCAGAATGGGTAATCCCATGGCTGCAGGAACATATTCTCAGCACGGGGGTGCTGAAAAAAAAACTCAGCTGCACATAACTCTCTATGTATAAGTGAAGCATAGCCTACATGTAGTAAACGCATTGATATGAGTCAAGTGTGCCTCTAACTCACTGTTGCTACTTCTCCTTTTGTTTTCTTGAGGCTTCCCAAAAAAGTCTAAAATCTACTTTTGTGCCATTTGTGCTAAATACATCTTTGAGGTCACCAGCAGGGGGTGCTGCAGCACCCCTACTTCCCACAGTACTAAGAGGCTGCTCGCTGCAGAACCAGAAAGGTGGAGCTGCACCAGGTTCAGCCTCGCCTATTCAACCAATCAGACCCGGCCATTCCATCAGAGTCAGCTCCCACACCTCCCGTGTGATTGACCTGGTTATATTGGACTGCAGTACACTGGGCTGTTAGAGCTGAGAACGAGGTGTTGCATCTCCACCGGATGAACCTGGTGCAGCTCCGCCTTTCTGGTTCTGCAGCAAGCACTACTTGACAGTAGTGGGTAATCCTCCACTGAGGTAACACTTAGATTTAATCAGCTGGTTCCTTTATAACATTACAATTTGATTAATTATCATGTTCTAATGAATCAGAATGTTTTGTAGCTGAATCACATTTACTGTAATCAGTTGTCCTGAATCTGGACCTGGAGGATCTGGACTTGTTGCTTTGAGAGGACCTGATGAACTGGAGCTTTAGAAATAATCTGAATTGAAGTGAATTAGGAAGATTAGAGTTATTATTTTATATTCCTGTTATTATAATGCATCAGTTTTATATCTCAAAGACACTTTACAGAGTTGCATTATTCATTCACACAGTCATTCTCACCGGTGGTGGTAAACTACGACAGACGTCTGTAGCCACAGCTGCCCTGGGGCAGTCTGACAGAAGAGAGGCTGCCATTCTGCGCCATCGGCCCTTCTGACCACCACCAACATTCACACACAGTCACACTCACATTCAGACAGGCAAGGTGGGTGAAGTGTCTTGCCCAAGGACACAACGACAATCTAACCCAGCCGGAGCTGGGGATTGAACCGGTGACCCTCCGGTTACCAGACCGGCCACTCTCCCAACTGAGCTAATGCCGCCCCGGATTAGGATTTTTCTTTTGTTTTAGTTTTATTTTGCTTAACATTGTTTTAATTACACATGTTCAAAATAAAGTCATATCTCAAAAGAGCTTTCTAGTAGAAAAAACTCCACTGTGACATAAACTGTAAAACAACTGTCTTGTAGAAAATTTATTTAATGTTTTTCTCTTTAGGGTCACAGAGTAGAAATGATCATTATTGAGTTAAGTCAACCACTTTTTAGATTATATTCCTAAACAAACCTCTACATGTCTGCCTTCCTGATGTGTTTCAGAGCAAACAGCAGCAGCAAAACAATTTCTAATCCTTCAACGTGTGGCCTCAACTGAGACTGAATAGCCTACTGAGACAACTCTGTTTAATCTGACAGAAATGTAGAAAATCATAAAGCAGTATTCAGAACAGCTTCCAGCTAGCGTCCATTCTGTTAGAGGCATCAAATATCAAATTTGTTTCATTCAATCAGGCAAGATTTTTCAGTTTCTTACCTTTTGTCACCATTTGTAATCTTTTACATTAAATAATCAAATGAGTCTTTAAGAAAATAAATTAAAAACTGACACTTTCCAAAAGAAAAAGATCGAGACAAAACCAGGCAGCTGCTGCCAAGTGGGAAATGTTGACCGACCGACACACCAGTAGTGTGTGACCTGCTTCTTCCATGAGGTGTTGAGGAGGAGGGGGTGGGTGGGGGTGACAACAGTTGGGAAGTTTATATTAGGATCAGCCGGACCCACTCTACCCCACCCCACCCCCCCAACACTGACACACTCCTGATCCTGACACTCATTCTTGGCACTTAAAACACACAGATATCAAACTGTTCCTCTACAACTTTAAACAAGTTGCAATATACACATACTACACACATCACAAAAAAACATATTAAACTATCATTTCAAGTAGATTTAGATGTTTAATTGACATCATTTATTACTAAATGCTGTTAAAGACAGAGACTGAAAGGGGTCGTGCTTTTAAATAAAAGTCTGCGTTACTCTTAAAGTTCTCACCCCTTCCATAGAGTTATCAAACAGAAATGAGAGGCTTTTGTTTTTTAATGCTACTCCACCATCGAGGCAGCCAGCAATCACATGAAAAAAAAAAGCATAATACATTTTTCTAGAATGCAGAGTCACAGCATGTTAAAACGATATGCATAATGTAGATTCTGTTATGTTACAGTTACGAGAAAAATAAGACCACACTCATTCTAAAGTTTAACCTCTAGACTAGTGTCACATGTTTGTATCAAACCATTTCTGTATTTTAAGTAGTAAGTAAGTAAGTAAGTAAAATTTTATTTATAGAGCGCCTCTCAAGATAAAAATCACAAAGCGCTTAACAAGAGAAAATAGTTAAAAAATAAACAGATTTGAATAAATGAGTAAGGGTTGAATAAACATGACACAAATGAAAACAAACTTAAACAAAGACAGTTTTAAACAGATGAGTTTTTAACTTCTTCTTAAATGAGTCCACTGAGTCCACAGACCTCAGAGAGAGTGGAAGAGAGTTCCAGAGTCTTGGAGCTACAGATGAAAAGGCTCTGTCTCCTTTGGTTTTCAGTCTGGTTTAGGGAACTGAGAGCAGGCAGTGACAAGAAGCCTTGACATGCCCTCTCCCTGCTCACGCTGCACCTCTGACCGCGGTTCTTGCTATGTCTGACCCATGAGAGGTGCATAGAAGTCTATCCCCCCGGGGGTGAAAGATTAATGACCAGATGGGGAGACAGCAAAAACAGAGGGAGGGTAAATCCGCCCCATCCCCCTGTCAAATTGCACCCTGGGTATTAGGATTAGTACTTTCATCAAAAACCTGCCATAAATAGTAGTACACATGTCTGCTGCTCTCTGGTGGAGGATATACAGTATTTGGCAGCCACCGATTCTGCAAGTTGTCCCATTAAAAAGCTGAGATATCTGTTCATCATATGGAAACTTCAACTGTGAGAGACAGGATGTAAAAACAATCCAGGAAATCACATTGTCTGATTCTTAAATAAATTATTTGTTTAACTGTGCAGAAAATAAGTATTTGGCCCCTACAAACAAGCAAGATTTCTGTCCATCACAGACCTGTTACTTATTCTTTAAGAAGCTCTTCTATCCTCCACTTGTTACCTGTATTAACGGCACCTGTTAGAACTTGTTATCTGTATAAAAGACACCTATCCACATCTTCAAACAGTCAGACTCCAACCTCTACCATGTCCAAGACTAGAGAGCTGTCTAAGAACACCAGGCACAAGATTGTCCACCTGCACAAGACTGGGTTGATCCCACCTACAACAGGCCAGCAGCTTGGTGAGAAGAGATCAACCACTGGAACCTCGCCTCACCTTCCTCGCTTATCCGGGTCGCGGGGGCAGCATCCCAAGTCGGGCATCCCAGGCCATCATCTCCCCGGCCAAATCCACCAGCTCCTCAGCTGGGATGCCCAGGCGTTCCCTGGCCAAACTGAAGATGTATTTCCTCCAGCTTGTCCTGGGTCAACCGGGGGGCCTCCTGCCGGCAGGACATGCCCAGAACACCTCCCGAGGGAGGCGTCAAGGAGGCATCCTGACCAGATGCCCGAACCACCTCAACTGGCTCCTTTTGACATGGAGGAGCAGTGGCTCTACTCCGAGTCTCTCCCGGATGTCCGAGCTTCTTACCCTATCCCTAAGGCTGAGCCCGGCCACCCTGTGCAGGAAACTCATTTTGGCCATTTGGATCCACAATCTCGTTCTTTCGGTCATTACCCAAAGCTCATGACCATAGGTGAGGATTGGAACGTAGATCGACCGGTAAATTTTCTGGCTCAGCTCCTTCTTCACCACAACCAATCGGTTCAGCGTCCGCATCACTGCAGACGCTGCCCCAATCCTCCTGTAGATCTCCCACTCCCTCCTTCCCTCACTCGGGAACAAAACCCCAAGATACTTAAACTCCTCCACCTGGGGCAGGACCTCTCTCCCGACCTGGAGTTGGCAAACCACCCTTTTCCGGTCAAGAACCATGGTCTCAGATTTGAAAGTGCTGATCCTCATCCCAGCCGCTTCACACCACTGGAGCAATTATTAAAAGATGGAATAAATAGAAGATCACTGATGATCTCCCTCCACCTGGAGCTCCATAAAAGATCTCAACTCGTGGGGTACAACTCATCTAGAGAACAGTGAGGAACCAGTCCAGAAATACACAGGGAACTGGTCACTGACCTGAAGTGAGCTGACCACAATAACAAAGGTTACTATAGTAACACACTACATGAATTGAAATCCTGCAGTGCTCCAAAGGTCCCCCTGCTTAAACCAGCATAGTCAAATACCTTCACCTTCAGGACCTCGTGGTTTTCAGTCATGTGACCGATTCACTACTATAGCAAATAAAACACAACTCCATCATGGCGCCCAACAGTGGAGAATCAATAATCCTGATACTGTTTTTTTGCCATAGAAGAAACACAAAAGCATGAGGATGAACTAAACATTTTGGTACTTGTGATCTATATTCTACCCCAGAAGCTTTATTTCAATCCCTGACATCTGAGACCATCTTGGAGAGAATTACCACCTCCAGGATGAGAGCTTTCTAAGGTATGGACAGCTACAGGTGTTTAAGGTCTGGATGGTAAATAATGTCACTGGGATGGGGGTAGAGAAAAACAACATGCTCTTTATTAAAACGTCTCACACACTTTGTGTTAATGAAGGAGGCTGAGATCACAGATTGATAAAATGTCTTAATAAACATCTATGTAGTGGTTAAAAGTTGAGGAAACACTGGAGAATTATTCTAACTGTTCAGGTTTCATGTTAGCAATATATAATGTAGCATTAAAGAGGGATTTTAGCATCTCCTCAATGCAGGTGTTTACATGCTGCTCTCCTCTGACTGAGACATGACTAGAAACAAAAACAGAATCCTGTGAAATCACCTGGTGATTACAGTTTTGAAAAACACCCTTAAAAGTCTTGTTTCTTCCTGAATCATTACAAAGAAAACACAGGTTTAAGACCTGGATGACAAACTAGCAGCCTAGTAAAGAAGGCCGTTCCAAACACAGTCCTCACATCCTTCTTCAGGTGTGTAGTGAACAGCACCCTGATTTCATGCATCCCTGTGTGGAACAGGACCTGTTCTGCTGCAGACAGAATGCCCTGCAGAGTGTGGTCAAGGCTGCACAGATATCACTGGATGCAGTCACACAACAGTGAAATACCTCTAAATCACTGGATGCAGGAGGAGGGCTGCCAGCATCATGAAGGACTGCTCCCACCCAGCCCATGAACTGTTGGACCCCCTCCCCTCAGGTAGACTGACAGCATCAAATCAAAGACAACCAGGCACTAAAACGGCTTCTTCCATTAGCTGTCAGCTTCATCAACTCCTGTACTGACAGAAGGAATGATGCAAATACAGCCAATAATAGTTCTATGAACATTTAATTTGTGAAAATATGTCAATCATATTCTCAGTATCCTGTAATATTTGTACTTTATGTGTATTTATATTTGTACTTTATGTGTATTTATGTTTATTTATTTAGTGGACACTTTTATCCAAAATGACTTACAACATTTAACTTATCAGGCATGTTTGGTTTTATTGCGAGGGTAAACCAGAGTAGGAAACCACACATAGGCTACAGAGGGAAAACATGTTAACTGTATGCAGAAAGGCTGCAGCTAGGAAGTGAACCTAGGACCTTTATGCTGCAAGGCAACAGTGCTACCTACTGCACCACCATGCAGCCATTTTAGAGACTTTTGCAACTTTGCTCAGTCATAAATGTAATGAATGTGAGTTTTTAAGGAGATGCATTATATTTAGTTTTATCTTCCTTTTCTAGATGACTTCCATTTTAATTGCTGCCTACCAAGAAACCCCGTACACATCCTGGGATTCCTGGCATTGTACCACGATGATGTAAAGAAACAGAAATATCCCGACAGCTGAGGGACAGCAGACTGGAGTTGAAAAGCCCCAATGTGGCTGTGAATCAAGGTCACAAGGATCATTTTTTACTGCAACAAAGTAGAAGCATCAACCCATTTAAACATTTATAATATCTCTGTTCTGATGTGGGTTTACAAGGTTAGATCTGAAGTCAAATGAAAAAAGGAGTCTGCTTATAAATAAACCAAGTTACAGCTGTTTCTGGTAAAAACAAAGAGAGTCAACCTAATCCAGTATGACATTCAGGAGTGGTTACAGCAGACATCCAGCCTTCCAACATTCATATGGAGGTTTCTGCTACTATTATGTCCCTGGAAGCAGGGTTCCATAAAGGTGCTTGAAATCCTTGAAAATGCTTGAAATTGTAGCTGAAATTAGTTGTAGCATAAAAATATTAGTTTTGAGTGTAGTTTTGAGTGTATGTGTACACTAGGGAAATTTTAAATTTAAATAAAAAATAAATTTAGAAGTTTAAACAAAAACATGAGAAAGATATTTTTAGTGTTTTTGAAACATTAACCCTTTGTTAAATCTGGCAATCTGGCTTGAAATGTGCTTGAAGGCTGGTGATGTTCCTTTTATTACATGTAATTCTTTGATCCACCCAAGCACAATTTTGCATTTTTCCTTTTATCATGTTTTATTTGTTTTAAAAGCCTATTGTTTATACATTTATACAAAGTTGTGCATTAGTGTTCTCAGTCTTACTGTATTTTTTATGTTTTCCTCTTGTAAACAATGTGATCTGAAATACTCCTCCCTAAACACAAAAATGCGGCCTTAGAAAAGCTACATGTCATTAGAGGCTTTAGAGGGACCTATATGGGTGATCTTATTACTGATGATGACAAATTATTTTTACCATACCGTATATGCAGTGCTGGGTAGTATCGGAATACATGTATTTAGAATACATGTATTTAGAATACTATTTTGACGTACTGTATTCCGGTACAGTTACTATTTTTAAACATGGTATTCAGAATAGAGTTACTTTCGTAATACCATTGGAATACTTGGAATACTTGTGTCTCCATGTTGTGTAGGTTATCTATCCCATAATGCCCCTACACAACGTGCCTCCATTACCATAACAACCCTACCAAAACACGAGGGTACACTCCCGACCAGCCGGTAGCAACAGGTATCAGCCTAGCCTCGTATGGATTCAGACCAAGAGATGGAGTGGTTGGAGGCACAACCGCAGCTGAATCAACCTACCAGCAGTGGAGGAAGAAATGCATTCATGTCCTGGAAATTCAAGCTAATTTTCATTCTAAAAAAGGAACGGGGCGAGCGAAATATGACGGTGCAGTGTGATCTTTGTCTGTCAGCTAACAACCTACAAGCTGTGTCAAAAGACTCTAATCTAATCTGAAGAAACACCTTAAAGTTAGTTTTGTCTTTCTAGTTTTGCTTCCTTAGTGCTTTATTTAACAGCCTGTATCGTGTTAGTTCTGTCATTTCTCACATTTACAGTGTCGGTGTTGTATCTGAAATGACGTTAGCTTGATGATGTTGTTGTGGTTTCCCCACAAATGTGGGTTTCATGTTAAGAGCTTTCCATCTGGAGTACAGTGAACATCAATGAACATCACTTTGCAATAGACTTACAGTTAATCATGTTTTATAGGAGAAGTATTCTAAGCATTCCAAGTATTTAGAATACAATACCAGGATTAAGCAAAGTAATGGAATACAGTACAAAATACATTTTAAAACAGGTATTCAGTATTCTGTAACTGAATACATTTGCAAAGTATTCTCCCCAACACTGCGTACATGGGTAATGAACAAAATAGCAGTGGTAGCCAGAGGGGCAATTGTTAAAAATGTACTGTTTGTTTTCCTTAAGATTATATAAATGTGTCAAAGGGCAGTTAACATGAGTATTTTTTTAAATCTTCATTATTTATGCATATAATTAAGACTGATGCTGGTTTAAAGGATTAAAAATAATTCATAAAATTGTTAAAACTAGATTTTTTTTTTTCATGAGCACATTACTGTGAAGAGACTTTAACACTAGTAGGGTTAACAGTGTTTTCTTTAGATTTTAGTGCCATTGCTATACATGATGGAGCAGAAGAACTGGATGTAAGGTGTTTGTCAGCATGTGGTTCCATTTCACCTCCATTGCTAACCAAGCTCTCTGCAGAGTCCAGTCAGCTGCTAATTCTTTTATTGTCCAGTCATCTCTACCACTACACTAACAGACTGTCCACTTAACCTTTAATAGCTTCCAACTTCCTTCTTCTCCTCAGCCTCTGAAGACTGCTGCTCATATCAGGTGTGAGGCTGATGAAAACAGCATGGTGTGCTGATAGATTCAGCTGATATTTTAAATGTTCTGTCACTTTAAAGTCATTTAAGCAGAAGAAAATGGGTCGCACTGCAGTAATGGATTAACAAGCTGCAGAGTCAGTGTGATAGTTTGCAGATTCCTTTCCGAAGTCCTCAACAAATGCAGCAAGAACAGCAGCAGTAGAAGAGTAAAGAAATTACACTCTTTATACTTCTATATTTGCACATAGTTGAAATTAAATAGCCAACAGAATTTCAAATGATGGTATTCTAAGTTAAGCTGTAGCTGTTTTGGATACTTGAGTGTGAATTATTACATTATCAATAATAATAATAATAATAATAATAATGGATTAGATTTATATAGCGCTTTTCAAGATACCCAGAGTGCTTTCCATTATTCATTCACACTCTGGTGGTGGTAAACTACATGTGTAGCCGCAGCCGCCCTGGGGTAGTCTGACAGAAGCGAGGCTACCATTCTGCACCATCGACCCCTCTGACTACCACCAACATTCATGTCTTGCCCAAGGACACAACTACAAAACCCAGCAGGAGCAGCATTCAAACCAGCAACCCCCTGGTTGCCAGACAAATGTTCTACCTACTGAGCTTCTGCCGCCCCAATATTAGTGCTGTCTCAGAGTGGTGTAACATTTATATTATGACAGAAGGTTGTTAATCAACGACTTCAGCATGTTTCCTGTCTTTTAAAGCACATGATATAGAATGGCCACGTTTGTTTAAACCCCAACTCCCCAACTTTGAAAACATGTTTATTTCATTCAGTTAATTTAAAATCTGAGAAGCCACAGAATGAACTGATTAGTGTAGCCTCACCAAATAGGCTACATCCTCTGACCTTTGACCTCTGTTGACCATCACAACAATAATCCATCTTTTTCCCAATAACTTGGAATACAATCACTCTTGGATTATGTTTTAACCTGAATCAAGATCCCTATAGGTGTCCTACTGTCCACTTTCAAGTGTCCATCTCCCAGATGACCTTAACTGGACACTAACTGGTCTAATAAAACACTCTCTGTTAAGAAGTCTCTTCTGTAACACCACAGACTGGCGTTCCAACTGTAATCTCTTGTTTACAGAACATTCTCTGTAGTGTTCCTGTTCAGGGTCACCTACACACTCACACTCAAAGTGTTATAATGCTTCTCTGCTATTTTCATGCATTTTCTACATTATAATGTGAGTGTTAACGGGCGGAAGTCATGTGACTTGGTTAATCCCTCACTGTCCCTTGTCCAATCAGAACGATTCACAACTCCACTAACTCAGTTCTGATTGGTACACTTAATATCTTCTGATTGGTTAAATTTAAGATAACTCGTCTCAAAACTAATACTCAGTTCCAGTACGAGTCAGTCTTGTCTTGCTGGTCTTGTCTTGACAGTCTTGTCGAGTCCTCATACAGTCTCAGTCTTGGTCTGAGCTACAGCCTGAAAGCAGTCGGAGCTGCTATGCTGCTATCTTAGCTGAACCTTCATCAGCTTTGAACAAGGCCTCTCGTCTCTCCCTCACCACGGGAGCAGATCAGAAATGACTTCAGCTGCCTGCTGAAATGCCTCCCTTGCTGACCGGGACGTATCCACGGACTGTCCAGCGAGGTCCTCGGCGGCCACGCCTTCCAGGACCACCACTCCGAGTCTGGGGACTCCAGCCTCAGCTCGTGGAGAAACCAACGCCTGCCAGCGAGCGAACACCACTTTCTGATTGAGAGGTTTGCTTTGATAAAGCTTAATTCTTCCACTCTAAATTAAGCCAAACTAAATCCTATTCCAACTCAAATTAGCCCTAAAGTGACTCTTAAAGTCCCAACTAGGTTAACTAAATTAACTAACTTCCCTAGTCATTAAAACATATGCTACGGTCCGTTAAAACTCACAATTAAACTATCTTTAACATCCTCAACATGTTTAAGAATATTAATTGTGTTTACATCAAACTTTCAAACTGTCTTATCTGTCTGTGTTCTTAGGTTTTTCAAATTAAACGATTGTTCAATCTTTATCTGCCTCAGCTTCATGTTATTAATAAGGTATTTCAATTCACTGTACTCTTTCAAAGAACCTAGATACCTTCAATAAATATTAGCTATTATCAGGGTTAAATGACAGTTTATCACTTTTCATTATAAACCAAAAATAAGCTAATGTTATTGAAGAGGGTGTAGTTAAAATAACTAAAAGTTATTTCAAAACGCTACATTAGTATGATAGAAGTTATACTTTCAAGGACAGTCATTAAATAAACCAAATGAATGAAAAAATAAGATTTAAGTCAGCGCTGCCACCCAGAAATCCATTAAAGAGCAGGACGTTCATTAGAGACACATTATATGAGATGAGATGAAATGAAATGATTATTATATGATATATGATATGATATAAAATGACATGAGATGAGATGATTATTATATGATATGATATACAGTATTATATGATATATTATATGATATGATAAGTTATAGGGCTGCACATTGTGCACAATATGTCAAAAATTTATCGTCATGGCGATAACAGGACGTGCAATAGGCCTATCGCAAAAGTTGTCAAAACACATCGATAAATGCTGGGTTGAAATGTTTCCATATGTTCTATGAATCAACTCTTTGTAAGCTAATACGGAAGTATTTGACCAATCAAATGTAGCCCTTGCCATATGTGACCAATCAGATGGCTCTGTTTACGTTATGCGCCAATCCTTACTTAACCTGTTTGATGCTATCTGAGTTAGCTTTGCTTCGCGTCGCAATGGCTGAGAGCAAAACAAGTGAGGAAAATGTTGGCGACGACCTCGTGGTTAAAACATCACGTCTCTCATTTGGAGACACTTGGTTACAAGAGAGATGAAGTTCTACAAACACGTACTCTGCAGGACAACCGTGGGGGGGGGGGGTATGTATGTGTGTGTGTGCGTGATAGCGTGTGCTCCTGCGTCTGTCATACGTGCTTGCGAATGTGTGTCTGTATGTCCTTGTGTGTTTGCAAGAATAAGGAGTTGTGAAAATGGATTACAAGAGGAGTGATATTTTTTACTCTAAAATGGATTAAAGGTAAGACTAAATGTATTATTCTGACTTCATGACATTGTTTTTCCTCTTCTTCAGCTGCTGGTTCAGTGAGATTTGCCCATAGTGATGAAACACAAACTGTTGGAAAGGAAATAATTTGGGCTTTAATTTAAATGGTGGCTTGTGTGGATAGGAATCATATGTAGCTGCTGTGCTTTTCAGTGTGTGTATTTAGTGTCTTTTTAGTTTTTATTTTCATTTAGCTGTCTAATGATGGAATTGGGTCATGTTGAGGTAGAAAACATTGTTTTTATAGATCAGATGAGCTTTTTCTCATTAAGTGGATATGCAGCATGAATATATTGGTAAAGTTTTAGCAGGTCTTTGGAATGTATTTGTTGCTGGATGTGCTGCGGTGTCCAGTACCTGGACTATAGGGAAAAAGGGTTTGTTTATATATCACATGTGTTATCGTCATCGCAATATAAAGCACTGTTATCGCATATCGCATTTTTTCCTAATATCGTGTAGCCCTAATAAGTTATATGATATGATATATGATAAAATGATATGATTATATATTATTATATGATGTGATATATGATATTTGATATGATATGAGATATATAATATATGATATGATGATATAATATGATATGATGATATAATATTATCTGATGTGATATACAGTAATACGATATTATGATATAATATGATATGATACTATGATTTGATGATATTATATGATATGATGTGATATGATATAAGATGACATGAGATGAGATTATTATATGATTTGATATGCCAATCTTCAGAAGGCCTTTGAGAACATACAATAGCATTTATTGTATATTTATCAGCAAACCTTTTTGGAAAATAAAAGAAACATGACCTTTGTTCATGATGGTATTATAATACAGTATATAGTTTAAGTACACCATTTACATTGTTTATGTTGTTTCTTTCAAATAAAGTAAATAAGTTATTGATAAGTAACAATGTGTTTAAATGAATGAATCTGACAACTTAATATGAATAAAACCTTACATTTTTTATTAAGTTGATTCAATGTAGTGCTGGAAAAAAATGTATCAATGAAAATAACATTATGATGACAGAGATAAGCTTTAAAATGAGATAAAAGCCTATGTCTCTCTGTGTGTGTGTGTGTGTGTGAAAGGAGTTTTCTTTCTCTTTCTCTCTCTCTCTCTCTCTCTCTCTCTCTCTCTCTCTCTCTCTCTCTCTCTCTCACACACACACTACTTCAGGCTTAGAAACTGAAATGTTTATATGAAATGTTAACCTAATACTCAAGATCGCTGAGTACAAAAATATATTGTGACTTTTGTTTTCCTCATCTACCAGGTCACGTTTAACTGTAGACTAATCAAACTGAATACAGTAGTGTCATCTGCAAACAAACAAAAAACAATAAATAAAACCCATTATAAACACAGGTGACCCTCCCACCACAATCACTTAATGCTGTACCTTTATTTTTCTGGTTCTTCATGTTAATTATTGTAAAGGCTACATAAAACACAGAGACATTCTTTAACCCTTTACAGGATGATTAGATTTAAAGTTTCAACCATTGTTATTGTGGAGCATTAAAAAGACATTTTTCTGATTTATTTTTATTTACAGATTTTTTTAAAGTTAGTTTTTTTTAACAGTTTTAAAAACTTTGTACGTTTATTAAAATTTGAAAAAACCTTGTTCATTCAACGTTTTGTAAAGGTTTCATGTTAAGGCTGCAAATCAAAATTTCAAGCGTATTCTTTAAAAAAAAAAAAGCTGTTCATGTTCAGGAGTCATGCTCACACTTCACCACACAGAACCAGGAGCAACAGCTAGTGTGTTTGTCTTCCAACTGGAGGGTTGTCGGTTCAAACCCTGCTCCAGCTGGTTCACTTTGTCATTGTGTCCTTGGATGAGACACTTCATTCATTCACTACATTGCCTGCTGGTGGCGCCTGTGTCTGGTTGTGTGATCAAATATGGTCACTTGTCCTTTAAAGGGTTCATATTTGTCCACTGGTTACATTAAACCCAGGTGGTTTAGGATTTAAAATTTGGAATACATTTAGACTGTATTTTTAAAACTACATGTTGAGACACTGGCCTTGGGAAAGGACAGCAGGCCAGTGACCTTCTAATTGAGATGGTGTTTGCAAAATGCCTTTAAAAAATGTACAGCTGACCTACATGAGATGACCAATTTAGTTCTTGCTGATTCCCATTGTCTGCTGTCATACATCACATGCAATTGTTGGTGATCATACATCTATGTGCCGTAGCATGTGTATAAACCATCAGGCTATTGGTCTCAGGACATACTCAGTGCAGCTGTCAGACACTGCCTGCAGCACAACACTACAAATGGCTCAGAGGCTGATGTATCGTTGAACAGAGAGAGGGGGAGAGAGAGAGAGAGAGAAATAGCAGTTGCATCACTATAATTATGTCCTACAGTCTCTCTATGGCAAGGTCAGGTTATAGAAAAATGCCCTGCAGGCACACACATTATAAATATGACAGAGAGGAAGAGAGAGAGAGACGAGATGAAGAAGATAAAAGAAAGAAACAAAGCCAGAAAAGAACAGCAAGGACATAATGAAGGAGGACGGAGATCACCAGAGGCATGAATCCAATTTCAAACAGCAGACTGGCTATCAGCCTACTCCCATCTCCTGTTCTGTCATAGCTCTGTCTGTCTTTTCTTGCTGTGGCCACAAGCTGCCACGCCTTCAGTTGAGTCAAATAAACTTTGAACCTGGACTCTCTCAGTAAGGATAGGATACGGACATTATCTAAACAATGACTGTCCGAGCTGTTGGAGAACTGTATAAGATTTTTAACCAGTTTATAAAAGAATTTCCAAAACCAAATTTATGTAGGGTTGCAAATAAAAATTTCCAGTTTACTCTGTCAAAAGCTTTTTCAGCATCTAGAGATAAAATATTAGTTTCAATGTTTTTACTGTTAGAGTAATCTATTAAACTCAGTAATCTACGTGAGTTTGTGGACGAGTGTCTTCCTTTAATGAAACCCATCTGATCAGGATGTATTATGAGGGGAGTCACCTTCTCTAATCTTCTAGCGAGGGCTTTACAGATGATTTTGAGATCAGCATTAATAAGTGATATGGGACGATAACTGGTAGGAAATACAGGGTCTTTACCTGGTTTTAACAGGAGACTAATGTTGGCAGAGTTCATATTTGGTGGTAGTCTGCCATTTCCTTCTATTTCCTGTATCATTCTGAAGAAGATTGGAGCTAGAGTATCCCAGAATTCTTTATAGAATTCAGCTGGAAATCCATCTGGACCTGGAGCCTTCTTACTGGGCATGGTTTTAAGGGCCTCCTGGAGGTCAGCTGGAGTTAATGGTGAGTCCAGGGCCGTCGCTTGACCATCTGACAGTTTAGGAAGTGTTATTCTGTCTAGAAACTGATTAATCTCATTATCTGATAGGTTCACCTGTGGAGAGTATAAGGTTTTATAAAAATCTCTGAAAGTGTTGTTTATACCTTCAGGATCAT